>JAOTAZ010022811.1:3122-18501 GCA_025629785.1 Erythroxylum oxycarpum | reverse complement strand
ATTCACTTAAACTTTCATAACCCAAACAAATCTACTCAAATATCAAAGTCATCAAAACCAATCGATTCTTTTCTCATCAATTTCCTTAAGGCACAAAAACATCTATAACACAATTCATATACAAAAACACTCATTGAATTTCATTTAATATCTCTAAATTTTCACTGAAAGATTGGGGTCCAACAATATGTCCTTGTGATCGTAAATTTGCAAGAAGAGCTCGATATAAGAAATTTTTTCCTGTTCCCCTAGGACCATCAATAAAATAACTTCCATTCGCTGAAGTCAGAACTGAATTCATTATTAAATCAACTATGTGTTTTTGCTCGCTGTTCAGTTTCGATTGTAATAATATGTCTTCTTGATCAATCTCTATATTCATCTCACTTTGTACTTCCTTAGTTTGCTATTGATGATAATCAACATGAAACTGATGTTTATTGAAATGATAATCAGCTAAGCTTTTTCCCATTTGTTCCAGAGATTTGTTGATATCTTGAAGAGCCATTTTGGTAATATCATCATCAGATGTATACATATTACATGAAGAATAAACATACAGATAGTCAGAACATAGGTCGTCTCTGAAAGTTTCCCAGAGCTCTCTAGAATTTATTAGCGAACAATAGAACAAGAGTGTAGCAAATAAGAGTCTAAGCAATGTTGGCATTTGAAAGATCACAGCTTCCTCAAGTGTTTGTTGTATGTAAGAGTCAGATGTTAGCAATCCTAATTGCAGCGCAGCATCTCTAAAAGAGTTCATCTTTTGACCATAAACAGTTAACAAGTGGTCAAATGATGTTGGTCCTTTAACGCTTGTGAGCAATAATCTCAAGTGATACCTTTCTCCTTCTCCAGGGTCAACAGTAACTAATCGTCCTATGACTTTTCTTTGCCTTCTTTCCAACCATTTTTTTGTTTTTTGATTCCAACAAAATGTTGCGGGAAATCTGTATACAGACATTTCATTTCTGTGGCCTTTTGATTAATTGAATTGGTTGCGAAAAGTTTCGTCAGTGTTGTTTTGGAGAAGTCAATATTTCTTAATAAATAACACAAATTAGCATCTTTTGCAAAGGAAACAAATTGTTGATCTGGGAGGTGAATTTGTAGTATATACATCGATGGATTAATCTCTGCTAGTCGGAATTTATATATGCGCCATAAAGCTTCGGGAGGTGAAATCCAACGACCTTCTTGGAAGTTAGTGATTTCATCAATATTACACGCAGCTTCTTGGTCGTTGATGCTAAAGTTCACAAGGTCATGGCCCTTAAATACATATTTGTATAAGTATTTAACAAGCTTGACAGTCTAACATATTTCAACATTGATGTGGCAATCGAGTAACATCAGAAGGTACGAGTTATGAGGAACCACCCATCTATTATCAACCTCATGTTTGGAAATTTTGATTTTCTTCCATTATCTCTCCGTCTATAGCATGGATAACTGTATTCACCATGGATAGTGAAAGGAGTAAAATCCTTGAGATAATGACTCTTGCATACACCATTTCTCATGCAAGGACAAGTTTTGTTCATAAAACCACAAGGACTATAGATCATATGCTTAATGACAAGAGAATATAGCCTGGAATTGT
Organism: Erythroxylum oxycarpum; assembly: GCA_025629785.1. Classification (NCBI taxonomy): domain Eukaryota; kingdom Viridiplantae; phylum Streptophyta; class Magnoliopsida; order Malpighiales; family Erythroxylaceae; genus Erythroxylum; species Erythroxylum oxycarpum. The sequence continues at coordinate 16,898 of JAOTAZ010022811.1, read as the reverse complement.
GATCAGGATTAGGTATTTCAGCTGATATGATATCATCATAGGAATCTGGATTCAGCAACTTAAATTGTGGCTGGAGTATTAGGAGCAAATGAGCATGAGGAAATCCACGCTTTTGAAATTCAATAACGTAAATAAATGCGGTGACATCTCTAAACTTTTGTTTTTTGATCAACTCATTTTTGAGAATTTGAAATTTAGCTCTGAATACTCTGGACAATAAATCTGGTCTATCTTGTGCCTTTTCATGGAATTTAAGATTCTCTTGTATTTCTTTCCACATAGGGTTGCAAGTGATAGTGAGGAAAATATCTGGTTTGCCATATTTTTGTACTAGAACCATTGCATCCAGATAACGTCATTTCATGTCCCTTGAGCCGCCAATAAACGAAGCTGGCAGGACGATTCGCCAGCCAATTGTAGAAGCTTCAGTTTGACCAATGTTAATGCTATCTAAAACACCTTGTAAGATTTCTGACCGTATCTCATTTTGTTTTTTCTATGAAAGTCAAGGCGAGATGTTTCAATCTTTATATAACATCCCACAACGAATTGTTGCAGTAGTCGTAAACTGTAGAAAAGCATGGAATCGTCACAACTTCTCATTTGAAGTCGATAGCAGTAATACTCTCTACAAGTAACTAGACCATGTTTACAGTGTGGTTCTTCAGCAACTAGTAATAGTCAGGAAAAAACGGTTAATTAAATTGTATTATTAGATCATATTTCGGAAACAACCAAATAAAGAGATAACTAACCTATGTTTTCGAGACTGAATAATTCAACTGGTTCAGTAAAACTGCAGAAAGGAGCAGTGCTTGCGTCATCAGAAAGAATCGTCGTGTTTCTTTGCGGGATTAACCGCTTAATGCCACGATGCCATCCTGATTCACCTCGAGGAAATAAAAGTGGATATTGAAGCAGGTCATAGCATCCATAATAAGATTGAATTCTATAACTCGAACCTGAGTGACTGTAGACTTGGATATGAGGAGATTTATCGTGTGCTTCGTCATCAGTTTCACTCCATATAGTAGCGACTTATGATGCGCTAGGATGATTATAAACGCGTTGATCAAGACCAGGAGAACATCTAAGAACAATTTCATGATTTTCAAGCGATGGGACATCTTTGAGACTTCAAAAAAACTTAGTGTAAGGGTTATCTTCAAGAATTGACATAATCAGCCTCAATTTATTTTCACGAAGTTTATCGGACCTGCTGATCCTTTTTTGCAGTTCTTCGTCCGTGTCAAAGAAATAAAGTTGAATACTAGACACCTTATAGCTTGTCGGTAGTAAATGGTCAAGGAAATGATATACTTGTCCTTGAACACGGAATGTATAAACTCCCTTAGAGTTTTTTGTGAGGTCACGATCATATCGGGCTCCATACGAAGTGAAACCTAAATTATTATTGTATGTGCGAACATTCTTTCTGAAATGTTTCGATTCTTCGTCGCTATTTATGAACAAATATTTTAGAGCACAAAGCATTTCAGGAGCAACAATAGAAATTTGTCCCGAGCAGCAACAAAAGCACGGAGGTTCAAGATAAAATCATTTTGCTTCACAATATTGACAATTTGGAACAGAACGCAGTTGTTGAGGTTCAGGAGGTATATTCTGCAAGGCAGCCAGCGTTGAAGCAAATGTGTGACCATTTACTGCTTCAAACATAAAAGGAAGAGATTGTCACTTTGTTAAGTAGTGATACAGAAAATAGTTTTCGTAAAGTTTAAAAAAGCTACCATTGTTAATGCGATCAGCACGGATATGAATACGTTGTCCAGGTATATTTTCATTAGAAGGTTCATGAGTTCGAAGTTGACTGGTAGAAGGTTCGCTAGCAATGAAAGAATCGTTATGTTGACGACTAATTGTTTGATCAAGTGTCGATAAACTTGAACATCTCTTTTTGGCAGCTCCACTTTCTCTACGTCTCCTTAACAATTCTTTTTTTTTATCATTTGTCATTTCAGCATATTTTCGACGTCTTCTAGCATTTCTATCCATATCTAAAAATGAGAGCGATCGACATAATATGATATGTTTGATGTATCCATTGATGATGTTTGATAATAACATATGTTAAATATATATACACAGCCATACACACATATATATGGAATATAATTGAATACATATCATAAATCATGCTAGAGTAGATAGTGGAAAAAAACATATTTGTTGGTCAGCAATATGTTTATTTTAGATAACTGCGCATACCTTAATCGTCAAAGAATCCAACGGGAAATAAGCAGTGGTCCTTCAAAAAAATAAAGTATAAACGCAGTCAGAATAATTGTATTTATTAGAGTCTGAACAATTGTATTTATTGGATGTATTTATTGCCAGTGATAGACGAAAGAATGGCTCACTAATATGAACGGTTGTTCTTTGTTTATGGAAATAGAAGATGCTCCTTTGAAAGTTCTGTTTTTTCTCGAAGGGACAATCTCGTCTGCTTAGGTTAAACAACAAAAAGTCAGAGAAGACGATAGTTGAAAGAAACAAAGTTTTGGCTTTGGAGAGGGATTGTTTGAGGTGTTATGGTAGTTATGATGAAGGTTGAAATATAAAGGTATCAGGGGATGGCGCAGCAGGTCTAATTTCGACGTTAGTTATTTTGATCCCCAAGAAATGGTGGCAGCATCATTTGGCTTATTAAATGATGGTTGCTTCGAGGGTGCAAAAAACAGACGAACAATCATAGCAAGTTGTGAGTTTGTGGAACACACGTACATATTGGGTTCTGTCTTGTGTTACACGATGACTGATGCATTAAATAAGCGTGGGGAAAAAGGTAAGTGTCGAGAGAAGAGAGAAACACGTAAATATTGAGTTTTCATGATTAATCTGCGTTGCAGTAACCGATGGCTGCTGCATTAAATACGGGGGGCAAAAAAGTTCAGGAATGATAGTAATTTCTGAATGTGTACAGAAGTGAATATTAAAATTTAAACAGCGTAAATGGTAGGCAACATTATAAGTATGTAATATTTTAATTGTCATAATTGTAAACCGATGTGTGGTTTATAGATTGTGGTAGTTTCCCCTATCTTTCCTTCAAAGTCAAAACCGTACATATTATTTGCTGACTACATTAAGTATAACGTGACAGGTTTAAAATTTTGGTGGTCTCGAGAAATCTATCGCCGATTAATAGATGCACATTGTGTAGACAAGAAATATGGAAAGCAGCACCAAATCCTAAAACATATTTTCACAGTCCCTGACATCTCCTTTTAGAGAATTGTCAACAAAAGCTTTTCATTGTTTTTTTGCGTCTTTTTCACTTACGCTTCTTGAATGCAAAATAATGTTAGAGAATGCAAGTTGAAGGAAAAAGTAAGACGAAGTAAGACTTTCCAACGACGAGCATGTAAACTGTTACGTGGCTCTTTATTCCGTCAATGGTATCGAATAAGTAACTAACCTATCTAATGTTCACGATTATATGTGTCATTTACGGCATTTCGCGAAAGTAAAAATCAGAGGGAACCGAAACGAAGTATACAGGAAAATGTAAGACGAAGCAAAATTAAGACAAAGCGGATACCGCTGGAATGGAGAACAACGTCACTTTTATTTGATTGACATAATTATGATATCTATGAAATCAAAATTATATCATCGCAAATAATATTAATGTTTTATTACGCAGGATATTATGCACATCAATTAAGTGTGTCAATGAAGGACGTCAGAATTTTCGTAATACGCAGGGAAAAGGCATAAATAGAAAGTAAGACGAAGTGAAAGTAGACAGAAGAGTAAAGTAAAAAGCAGGCGGAAGCGATAGGAAGCACACAGAGAAAAGCAAGACGAAGGGAAAATTAAGTCGAAGCGCAGTGAAAATGTAGTTACATGTTCACTATTTACATGTGCAGTATAAAAACGAATTAATCTATAAGCTTCTTAATTTGAGTTCGATAAAATTTTCGGTCCTGGATGGTTAGTTGTTTGAGATTGTTCGCCATCTCTATCCTTCGAGCACTTTCATACATCAACGCGTAACTACGAGCATGTAAGCTGTAACGTGCCTTCTTATTCTGTGCATGGTATCGAATAAGCAATTCATCTAGCTCATTCTGACGATCATATGTCTCTTTTATCGCAGCTTTGAAATGCTTCTTCTGTTCGAAATAGCTGAAATTCATATCTGGGGGAAAAAAATGAAATCATTACAAGACTAACAGCTCAAAATTGAATGGGAAAAAATAAGTTGTGAATAAAAACAGTGTAAAAGACGCCAAAATAATAAGGGGAGAAATAATTGTAAAAGGGTTGAGGACAAAATTGGAAAAAATGTAATAAGAAGGGAAAAAAAGTAAAGGAGACAACAATTTTCAAATCACAAATATCAGAAATTCCGGGAAAAAGTAAGGGGCAAAAGAATTGCTTACTCGTTTGAAGGGTTTTTTTTTGTTTGCTGAAATAGCAGACTTAACTTGGAATGTTTGGATCTTGCTGGAATGAAGGATGTGGTGTATTTACGTTAAAGAACCGTAAGGGAGAAGAAAAGCACAGATGATAAAGCAGAAGAGAAAAGATTTTTCTCGAGGAACGTGAGGGCAGAAATTGTTAGATTGAAATAAAAAAGGAGAAAACCGCAGTAGAATAATAATACAAATGAATCTAATCAATCATATAAAACCAAGTACACAAATCTTGAACATAATCTTCATGCTAGGTCCTTAGGAAGTCTTAAACATATTCCATCCGCAGGCAAAAGAGAAACTTTTAATAATCGAAATATGGAGTGCCTAATTGAGAATTGAAAATATGAAGCGTGCAATTGAAAATATAGTAATATAAAAATATCGAGTGCATAATTGGCGTAGTAATATAGTAATATGGAAATATGATACAATTTTAAATTTCTTATTTAAATTATGTTTTCAAATTATACAATGATCTAATTAATTACATCGACTTATATTATTCTAGAACATAATAAAAGATTAACATTATATACCGTGATGCGGTATTTATTTATATTATAATTGTGAAAGCACTTCATTTTAGTTCGCAACCCGTCTTAGTTTTTGCGTCTGCCTTTCAATTTACGTACGTCCGGTTTTTTATTTTCTAACAGCCTACTTTTGATTTTGCTTTCGTCTCCTTTATAATTTGCTTTCGTCTTCTTTTCAAACGAAAACGAAGCTCAAACACAAGGTTAACTTGTATTATATATATTAATATATAATGGAAATTAAAACGCGACGACGCAAGTGAGCCTGTTTTGCCTATAATTTCCTGTTAATTATAATATCATGACTAAATTAATTATATTAAATTCATAATGAATTCAATTTGACCAAAAAAAGCTTAGCTGAATTTATATATATATATATATATATATAATCATAGACAAAATTAAACCAGAGATTCGATACGATGGTTCTAATAATTTGGTTGTTTCCGGGAGATGAATCATAATGATATCATGGCATCGCTTGATCAAGGTATTTGTTGAAATGTATAACAAAAGATTTAAGTTACAAAATCTGTAACCAACGAAGGAAAGACCAAGCCTTGCTTAAAAAAACATAATACAACGATACAAATACTCTAAGGAGAGCTGCAAGCTTTTGTTGGTAGCTAGAATTTAATACGTCAAGTTAATAAACAAAAAGTTGAAATCTTAGTTTATATTGAAAGACACACACACGTTTCAATACATGGAAAACACAAAAGGCAGGAGAACTTACCGCCACCTTCCTCGAAACCCCCAAACCATCTGACATGAGAAAACGATTCTTCTTCAAAGTTATTTAATCGAAATCAAAATGTTCTCGATAAGCTCATTAGTTTCTTTGAACTTATTATGAGAGGTTTTGCAGAAATGGAGAAGTCGCAAACCAATATCTTTAAACACCTGTGAGTATCGCATTATCGACACCGCACACTTCATCTGACGGTGACGAGACATGGGGAATCTCATCCCCACCTCATCTAAGTCCTATCTGACAAGCGTGCCGGAGAGAAACTACAACACCTGGAAAAAAACAAAAAGAATAACGGGAAGTTAAGTACACAAAGACAAAGGAAAAAATAAAGAAAAAGAAAAACTCACCGAAGTCGAAAGAGGAACTGGATACGATAACTGCCGGAGAGAAACTGCAACACTTGTAGAGAACTTAATAACACATGAAGAGAAACAAAAGAAAAAAGAAAAACGTATCACAGTTGCAGAGGAGAGAAACAAAAAGAAAAAACCATAAGTTACCAAGTTAGAAAGAGAAACAGATGGGAGAGAGATGCTCCATCATATCGAAGAAAGAGCCTGCGACACCTGCAGAGAAAGAGAAGATAAAATCGATATGAAGGCAAGGGCGGAGAGGTAAAGGAAGAGAGAGAAACCTTTGCACAACTGAAGGTTAAACAAATGAATAAATGGAAGAGGAAAAGTACAGAACATTTAATGAACAGATAGTAATGATAGATATGTGCAGAACTTTCAGAGAGAGAGGCTTCAGATTGAAGGGACTGGAGAGGCACAACATTCAATGAACAGAGAAGATAAAAGACGACCACAAATTGCGGGATGACTGGAGAGTTGCTCATCAGTCACATCGAAATTACTTTCCTATCAGACGGGAGCGCATTAAAAAATAAATAAATGTTTTTTTCATTTCCCCTGCTTCGCTTTTCCTATTCCGTCTGCTTTTTAGCTTACCGTTTTGCGTTTAACTTTCAATCGTCTGATTTCCGTTTCATTTTCACACTCTCTTTTGTTTTGTTTCCGTTTTACTTTCTTCTATTCGTCTTTCACACTCTCCTCTTCTTGGTTTCTGTACTTTCTATTTGCGTCTTCCGTTTGACTCTCCATCGTTTGATTTCCACTTGATTTTTGTATCGTCTATTTTTCTTCCGTCTGTTTTTTACCTTTGCTCCTTCCGTCTCTCTTTTGTTCTGTTTCCGTCTTACTTTCTATTATTTGTTCTTCGCGAAAATCATTTCCATGAACTCATTTTCACTTAACAATCTATATTAGCAAGATTTAAAATTATATTTCGATTATGAAAAACACACAAACAAAAATTACACGGCTTAGAATGTCAGAACTAAATATTGTGCTTTTTTTCCTTCTCATTTTCCTCTTTGTCCCATTTTCTTTGTCATTAATCATAAATTATCACGACTGAAGATGCTTCAAAATTTCTCTCATCATTTCCTTCATCTCGTTGACTTCTTTGCCGAGTAAATTTATGTCTTGTTTTATTTGAACTATCTCTTTTTGTAAGTCACTTGATGAGGTAGCTCGATCATCATCCTTCTTCTTCTTGACAGGCTGTTCCTCGCTCTTTGCTGCTATCTCAGAATCTGTTTTGTATCTGGACAGATTCTTGAAAGTCATTGTTCGAATTGTTGTGGGATTGATAAAGCTCTTGACATTCCACTTCCTCTGATTCCATTATCGAGAAGAACTCCAAAATGTCTGAATATCTTCGTCAACATCATTCCATACAGATAATTAATCGAATCTTCCTTCGTCTTGACCATATAGTGAAAAATAAGGAATGGTAAATCAACGGGTTGGCGATTCAATAGATAGAACAAGCATTGTTCATCCAACACCGTCACCAGATGCGTTGAACCTGTTCTTGGCAGAATGCGTGGAAAAGAATTGAATATAAGACCTTAGCCTTCAGCACCAGACTTGAGGCGTGTTTTTCTTTGCAGTCGCTGTTTCCATACAACTGTTGATTAACTTGGTTTTCATTCACACCAAACTCCGTCATCCATCCAGGCTTGCCTGTAAGCTGCTCCTTAGCGGATGGACACTCAGTCGCTTTTTCAATAGACTCCATTGTCACTATGATGGATAATCTATCAACTGCAGATACAATGGTGTTATCTACAATTTGCATATCCTTCCAGAAGTCAAACACTTCATTCTGATATATAGTCTCTCGAATTTGAAAAAACTTCCTCTACCCAGCTGCAACTATCTCTGGTTCAATGTCCATGTCGTTATTTCTCAAGGATTCAAAATCAACTAATTTTCCATAAATCATTGCTGACTGCATTGCTTCTTCTGTTGGCAGTGAACTGATCGCACAGATTTCTTCAGGTCGATGTCAGGAGATATATTTCCCTCCTAATAGAAGTTGTGTAAGACTTTATAAACGTAATTTCCTGAAGCGCGTTAATTTTCACGTCGTTACGTTTTTGTACATGCAATAACTTCGTCTTAGTTTCGACTTCTTGCCTTTCTGTGTATCGCGCCGCCTTAAACATTAAATTGTTTATATGGCGGGCTTTTCTATTCGACTGTACGCAGTTTTCAAAATCAAGACCATTATTTAATACAACACAACTGTTCAAGCTATCATTCAAGTTTAGTTAGAGGTTATAAGGACTGTTCACTGTATGCAGTTTTCATTATTATCTTTAACTTTGCACATCAAGACCATCATTTAATACAACGCAACTGTTCAAGCTATCATTCAAGTTTAGTTAGAGGTTATAAGGACTGTTCTAGAGTAGGCGAAATTTTCAAGAAGCTAAAGAGAAGGGATAATTACACAGGCGTAACTTACTGTTAGAAACAGACGGAAGCTAAGCTATAAAAAAGTCAGACGGAAGGTAAAAAAGAAAGGAGCTAAAGATATAAAAGCAGACGAAAGAAATTATAGACGGAAGATAAAGAACAAAAGTAGGCAGAAGCAATAGGGGAAAAAACAGACGTAAGAAAATAAATGATCACCAAGCCAAAAAAATATAATCAAGATGATACAACAAATATTAAGATAATAATAATAAAAACCAATCGGAACACTTGAGACAAAAGTTATAAAGACTGTTCTAGAGTAGGCGAAGTTTTCAAGAAGCTAAAGAGAAGGGCATTAGTTGATTTTGAATCCTTGACAAATAACGCCATGGACAGTGAACGAGAGATAGTTCCAGCTGGGTGGAGGACGTTTTTTCACGTTCGAGAGACTATTAAAGAACAAAAACATACGGAAGCTAAGCTATTAAAAAACCAGGCCGAATAACACCTTCATAAATTATATGTGCGTTATATCGGTGCTATTATAAATGGAGGAAGATACCTTGACCTAGCCAAAAAAATATAATCAAGATGATACAACAAAGCTTTCTTTTTATTAAGGCAATCATCAAAAGTTAGACGAAAAAGACAGTCAAGCTAAGATTAAAACTAAGACCAACTGGAACAGGCGTCTTACAAAAGCTCTTCAAAACCAATTCAACAAATCAAAAGGCTGCACAAATGAAACGTCTGTATAGAGATTTCGTGCAATATTTTGTTTCCAATCGAAAAACAAAGACATGGTCACAAAGGAGCCAGAGAATCAGTGTTGATCCTCGAGAAGGCCTCTTTCAACAGGGTTCCTTTTAATGCCAAACCGGCTTATTTGTTTCTTTTGTGTCGGATAGATTGGATCTCTGCATTTGGCATCATGGTTCATGTCCCGCGGAGTAAGACGGTTGATAATCCTTTTTCAACAGGGTTTCTTTTAATCCCAAACCGGCTTCTTTAGTTCTTTTGTGTCGAACAGACTGGATCTCTGCATTTGGCGTCAAGGTTCATTTTCCAGCTTGGCTAATATTTTGCAAATGAAAGACAAGTACCATGAGACCGTACAGCTGCCGGAGAGAAACTGCAACACCTGGAGACAAACAAAACAAAAAGGCAACCAAAAGGAAAAAGGAAAAAGGAAAAATTATGACAACTGCACAGCAGAGAAACAAAAGGAAAAAATGAAAACTTAACAAAGATAACATAAGACATCAAGAGGCCGTACATTGTGAACATAACTGTAATAAAAGACAAGAAGCACGGTTGATAATCTTCTTTCAACAGGGTTCCTTTTAATCCCAAACCGGCTTCTTTAGTTCTTTTGTGCCGAATAGATTGGATCTTTGCATTTGGCGTCATGGTTTATTTTCCAGCTTGGCTAATATTTTGCAAATGAAAGATAAGTACCATGAGACCGTGCAGCTGCCGAAGAGAAACTGCAACACCTGGAGACAAACAAAACAAAAAGCCGACCAAAAGGAAAAAGGAAAAAGGAAAACTTATCACAACTGCACAGCAGGAAAAAATGAAAACTTAACAAAGAAAACATAAGACATCGACGGCGGAGCACTATGCGAAAGAGCAACACACTTGTCGGAAAGGCCCTGCAGAGAAACAAATGAAGAAGTTGTGTCTAAACAACACAAAACCATTACACATTTATTCTGGGTGAGAAACAACAACACCCTGCAGACAAAAAATAGCTGCCGGAGAGAAACTGCAACACCTACAAACAAACAAAACAAAAGAAAAAGTGGACGAGAAGGAAAAAGTTATGACAGATTCACAGCGGAGAAACAAAAGGAAAAAATGAAACATTACCAAAGTAGAAAGAGAAACACACCGCAGAGAAAGAGAAACACACGAGAGAGAAAGAGCAACAGACGTGCCGGAGAGAACCTGCAGAGAAACAAAAGAGGAAGCGGAGAACTTAACAACAAAAAGACGAAAAGGAAACAAACACAAAAGGAAGGAAAACCTGGATGAAAGTCAAGAAGGGAAACTCAGCATACCAAAGTAGAAAGAAAAACACCTGGATGAAAGTCAAGAAGGGAAACTGAAAAGGAAACAAAGAGAAACAAACACAAAAAGAAGGAAAACTTGGATGAAAGTCAAGAAGGGAAACTGAGCAGAGGCAGAAGACATCGACGACAGAGAGCTCTACACGAAGGCAAAGGCGGAGAGGTAAAGAAAGAGAAAGAAACCTTTGCACAAGTCCAGGTTAAGCTTCTGAATAAATGGAAGAGGGAAAGGACTGGGCAGGTACAACATTCAATGAACCGTCGGGCCGTGTAAGGAAGGAGAACCGTCGGCTTAAATAGACGGTGGGGATGGATTGCGTGGAGGGAGAGATAGTAACCGTTGGATTGAATGGACGGTCAGGATGTATTGCGTCGTCGTCCATAAAGAAAGTTTAAAGGTGTAGCACAATATTCTATGAACGATATAAGCTGTCAGATTAAATAGGCAGGCAGAAGAGGGCGGTTGAGATGGATTGCGTGGAGGAAGGGAGAACCATTGGATTAAAATGCACGGTTCGGATGGATTATGTGGGGGGAGGTAAGCCGTGAGATGGGTGGCACAATATTCTATGAACGATATTATCTGTCAAATTAAATACGGACGCAGAAGAGGGAGAGTGGGATGGATTGCTTGGAAGGAGGGACAACTGTTACATTAAATGGACGTTTGGGATGGTTGTATAGAAAGTAGTGCATAAAATATTTAACATGAACACTTACCCTGTATTAAATCTGGATCAGTAAAAAAAATTCGGAGACGATAAAATGCAACAGAAATGATTTTGCTAGAGAAATGTGACACAGGAAAATTGCCCATAGTCATCATTGTGGCGCGTTAAACGAGCGAAAGACTTCTGATACAGTGGAATATAAGCGATTTCGCTAGAGAAGCATTGGATATTTTAAATATAAGTGGATCTAGAAAAAAGGCTTTGTATGGACGTTAAAGTAAAGTCGACGGCGAAGAAGGAGACGTCGACGACCTGAGAGAAAAACATGGAGAGAGAATACTTTCTGCTAATAATGAAGATAGAACAATCGAGAGGTTAGGTTTAAAATCGCAAAATTATTTAACGGTAAGATGAAATGGACGGTTGGGATGGACTGCGTGGTCGTCCATAATGGTCGAAAATCGGAAGTATTGATGAAATTTAATGGGACTTGGAAATGACATGAAGGGGGATGCCGCTTCGTTTGCGAATGGTTTCTTTGGATATTGAGATATGCAAAAAACGGTTTGCAGAAAAGGACGGAGATATGGAAGGCACCACATTGAGTACCTTTTAAGAAATGGGCTGAATGGTTGGTAGTCACTTAGTATGTTGCATGATGGAGAAAATTGAAGAGTTTCAATTCCTTTATTAGAATTAAATGAGTTTAATCCAAGTGGAATCCCTCTTTTGGCATCGATATAACATAACAGGTATTATATAACACTTTGATTTCCAAACCATCGATATAAGATACGTGGTTTCAGACTTCTTTCAGCAACAATATAAATACATGTAAGTATGAACACAAGTAAAGTGAGATGAGACAAAAGTGAAATCGACTTCAGATGTTCTCCTGGTCTTTGATCAACGCGTTCATATGCAAAATTTAAAAGCTTTTGATTTTCGTTTGATGTTCACATGGTCTGTTTTTCTTCCATCTGATATTTGCCTTAGCGCTTCTGTCTGCCTTTTAGTTTAGTGCTTCCCTTTGTTTTTCTGTCTTGTTACTTTGTATTTGCCCCTTCCCCCTGACTTTACATTAAGTACCTCGCGGCAAGAGAAATGGAAGGAATAATTCTGGTATCGATATAAAATAACAGGTATTATATTAGCTTTACTATCATTAAGAAGTGCGTTGAACGGTTGGTAGTCACTTAGTATATTGCATGATAGAGAAAATTGAAGAGTTTCAATTGCTTTGTTAGAGTTAAATGAGTTTAATCCAAGTGGAAGAAACGTGGTTTCAGAGAATCCAGAAGAAGTGAATTTTTTCGGGTTTTATTATTTTTGTATCTCTACCTGTACAATATGTTAAATTTATAAGGTTCTGATTTTCGTTTGATTTTCACATCGTCTGTTTTTCTTCCGTGTGATATTTGGCAGAGTTCTACAACTGTAAAGAAGGAAAGAAGCGACATTGAAAGAAGTGATCAATTACATATTAAGAAATATGAGATTCCTGCAACTCCAAAGAAGGAAAGAAGCGACATTGAAAGAAGTGATCAATTACATATTAAGAAATATGAGATTCCTGCAACTGCAAAGAAGGAAAGAAGCGAATTGAAAGAAGTTAACCTCATATTTCTTAATATGTAATTGATAACTTCTTTCAGCAACAATATAAATACATGTCAGTATGAACACAAGTAAGACGAAGAAGCGGCATTAAAGAGAGATGAGACAAAAGTGAAACCGACTTCAGATGTTCTCCTGGTCTTTGATCAAGGCGTTCATATGCAGATAAAAGTGAAATCTGTCTTGTTATGTTGTATTTGCCCCTTCCGCCTGACTTTACATTGAGGTAAGACGCAAATAAATTTGTCGTGTCGAATTTTTCTTAAGAAGTGAAATTAACAATAATACAAATAGATGTTACCATGAACATAAGTAAGACAAAGAAGTGGCATGAAAGTGAGACGATACAAAAGTGAGTGAAAAGTAAGACGGGAATAGACGTGGCAAAGTAAAAAGCAGACGTTGGCAATAGTAAAGTTCCTCCAGGATTTCCTCCCAATCGTATGGCTTTCTGATAAAGAAGGCAATATAACTGCTGTTGATAATTATATGCTGAAGCCTGATTACAATAAGGCTGATCCTGAAGGTGAGCAATGCAGAGATGGCAATATTTTTTCAGCGAAACACTCATGGCTGAGACTTGAAGTCCTGATTAGAACACTTGAGAAGCTGTCTTCTGATGTGAAAGCGGTAAAATTACAGTTCCATAACAAACTGTGATGAAACTCCCTCTGAAGTTCTCAGGAATTTGAGAAGCGGCATCAAAGTGAGACGAAACACAGGTGAAACCGGCTTGAGATGTTCTCCTCGTCTTTGATCAACCCGTTCATTTTTTCGATTTTGACGTTTTTAAAATTTTGATAATCCGTATATTACACAAATAAATTTGTCGTGTTACTTTGTATTTGCCCCTTCCGCCTGACTTTACATTGAGGTAAGACGCAAATAAATTTGTCGTGTCGAATTTTTCTTAAGA
>JAOTAZ010021707.1:0-29160 GCA_025629785.1 Erythroxylum oxycarpum | reverse complement strand
TTATTTAAAAAACCAATCACATAATAATTAAACATAAGTAAAAAAAATTCATTACCATTCTTAATACTTAATACCAAACTTTGATGTAACTATTAACTTCTATAATCTGATTCTTATTACTTGTATGTCAAACAAGCATAATTAGTAATTTCAATCTCATTCCAATTCCCACTTTTCATTCTCATTCCTATTTTTTTATTCCAATTCCTTCATTACTAGTTACCAAACGAGATCTAAGATTAAAAGATAAAGTTATTAGGAAATGTTAGTTGAATACAATTAGGCTTAAATTTGGAATTCAAAAGGAGATAATGGTCATAAAAGAAAAGACGGCCCATGAATTCAAAGTTGTAAGAATTTTATTGCAAAAACGGTGGAGAGCTCAATCACAAATGGTTTCCTAAGCATCACTCTACAGAAACATTCCACGAGAACTTATTTGCCTTCAAATCAGAAATAAGTTGCCGGCAGAAAAAATATAAACAGCAATGTGCATATAGAGCTCCTGAAAGATGTTTGCAAGTCTAATTTAAACTCAGTTTGCAGTGGGAATGATTTTATTTAGGTAGCATATTTTAGAATGGATTAACTTAAATGACCTCTTCACTATGTGACAAGCCTGATGATGAAAATCATGGAAATTTTATTTACCAAAAAAGAAAATCATGGAAATTAAGTAATGCGATAGAGAATATTCTAACCTCAAACTCTGGGTCTGCAAGTAGAGCTGCTAGATTTTTGCTTTCTTTTCTATATGTGTCCTCGTCCAGAACAACCTATCACAAAGGCATACCCAGAAAGTATAAGAACCCATCATATCGTAAATGGGACAAATTCTTACAGGAGATTTTAATAACAGATATACCTCAACTAGGTTATAGCTATGTTTGCCATGAGGAAGGGTCTTATTGACAGGCCTCCCAGGAAACTTTTCTGTTATAGGGGCTTTGGAGTTCAGGATAAACATTCTAGTTAGTGTTACAGGAATCTTATGCATGATTCCATCAACAACAACCCAAGCAAAAAATTGGCCACCATGTGAACTAGGCAGTAACTGTATTACCTGAGCCATGTAAAGAAAAGTTTAGTGCTCAGGAAGTAATGCTAGCAGGCTCCCTAAGGGAAAGCAAAATGGAAATTGAGTACCTGCCAGTGAAATCGAGTTAGGGCTGCTTCATGAGTTGAAAAATATGATGAGACACCGGTTCTGCGCTGAGCTGCTTTATAACTATCATGAACATCCAACATCTCAGAAGCATTCCTAGCATGGTTTGAAGTCCTTGTACTTCCCAACCTAACAATGTTTACAACAGTAAATTTTCAATACCATGACTACCAGGCATTACAAGCCATAGGCAAGAAACTTAAATATATAAAAACTAATAAATATACACAGAAACACACAGCAGTGATACATGAAGATACTACCAGCAGAACACCAAATATATTAACAATAAGAGCTTAATGTAATGAAAAGCCAAATGGTTGAGATAAATTAGCTGTACAGATATAGGGACCCCATATTGCATGCCCAGCTAGTAATTATAGGAACTTTATCACTACCGACAGCCTCTAAATTGACAAATATATGAATGTTTAGATGCAGATAGATTGCAATTATCTGCCATCATAAAGAAACCAGAAAAATTAAAGAACTGAGCACATCACGCTTTATTTCTCATTAAGAGATATTTTTATATATCAGTTGTACCTTTGTTTTTTTCTCCTTTCTAGGGTATCTTTCCATTTTCTTTTCTTTATTTCAAGCCATCCTTGATAATCTATCTTCCTGTCTATGTTTTCAGCAGCAAGAGCATCGCATTGCAATGGTGATGACTGCTCATGCAGGACTTCAATGTCAACAGTCTGTTGTTGCTGGGAAACAACAACAGTTTTCTTCACTAGATCTTTTTCATTATTGGTCTCATAAGATCGAACAATTGGTCTAGGACCAATTGTAGAGCTGTTTTTATTCAGAAAATCTTCCAAATCTTGAACATTCTCCTCATCCAGGACACGATTGGCAGTGGTGGCAGCAGTACTGATCTTTCTTGACAAACCATCCCTGTTCGATGAGCTGAATATGTCAACCAATTTCTTTTGACGGTATCTATCTTCTTTCTCACGAACCTTCTTGTGCAGCCAATCAGGATGGACAACTCTAGGGACAGGGTTGGCAATCTGAAAACTTGAAGTCGTTTTTAAGAAAGTTAAAATAAGATGAATCAAATTAGTTGATGAAACCAGGGGTTTAATAGAACCTTTTGCATCGCAGCAGGAATCGTAATGATTTTTTGAATTGCTGAACTAAGCCGTTGCTTGTAGTAGGACCAATCAATGATTGACCGTATGTCAATATCCAATGAATATTTGCACCACTTCCGTAAATAGAACTTCATGATGTCTGCAATATCAAAACACAAGTAATCCTCAATAAAGCAAACAATGCACAGGAGAGATTGAGATTGTAGAATATTCAAGACAACCAGAATAGAATCTGTACCAGTATCAGTTTCAAATATTGCTACAGGCACAGCACGCTCACTCACAGGTGTTCCCTGCCCATGTCAAAGTTGAAGTAACCATAATCATTACCAATATTTTTCCTATCTAAAAGAAAAAGTAAGATCTAGATTTTAGCAGAGCCTGTAAAATTATTAGAAACTGCATGAAAATCATCATTGAAGTTACCAATAGTTTAAAACAGAGAACATACGCGTGGTTCACAGGCAACTATATACTGGCAACGCAATCCTTTATCCTTAACCATTGTATCACCAAGAAAATCAGCAAGGCGCCTTGCAGTGGTAACAGCACAGGACTTTTGGTTACCATAGTCTACCAACGATTTGCTCATTGTGCTTGATTCGGATATGAAGTCAAGCAGCTCACTGTCAGCAACATCTCTTCCTTGATTCTGTGTGGTAAGCAAGAACATGGTTAAGAGAATGTAAACATTCCTAATCATTTATGAACTGGCCAATTAAAAGTGTGCGTGATTGGAGAGAAGAAGAATACTTCCAATGGATATATGATAAGGGAAAGAAAGTCGTATTAAGTAATCCTACCATCTAGCAGAAGAGATTTTGAGAACTCGAATCTCAAACTGTATTACTTACATCGAGAAGATCAAGCCAGTGGTTTGCGACAGTGGCAACAGCTGAGTAGCATTCCTCTAAGGTTGATCCATGGAGAAACTTGTCAAAAAGCTCGGACTGGTTCAAAAGAAGAAAGCAATATTTTGCATTTAGTTGCACATCAAAATACATGAACTACACGAAGAGCAAATAGAAATAACTATCATCTCCATACTATGATCGTGAACCATGTCCTCCATTGAATCAAATACAATATAATCGGTCTTTGAGCAGGAGAAAAAAAATGATCAACTCATTAATAGGGCTCCTAATATTACCACTCTGCTTCACTCCATAAAGTTTCAAGATTTAACTTCTCCATATGTGTGTATCTCATTTATACTGACGATGTTATACTTTAGCAGCATCTGTCTCTCAATTTCTCGCCATTCATTTGCAGGGAAAGGTAAAAACTTCATATCAGCTCACCCATTGTTAGAAGAACTTAATAAGGGCCAAAATTTGAACAATTGGAACACATCATTCTATACAGAAATTTGTTTACAACAAAATGTGACCCATGACATATTAAGTTAGTTTCCAATTTTTTTTCATCTAAATATTATTTTATATTCACAAAAGTCAAAAGGGCAACTTCAAGCACTGAGGGCATTAAATGGGAGGGTTTAGTTAGGCAACATCAAATAGCAATTTGATTGAGTGCAGATGATGAAAGATCTCATGCTTGGAGTTTTAAGTAATCGTTTGTTTTTGAACCCAGATTTATATTATAAATTTTGAGGTATATACTTGTACAACAAAGAAATCTTAAATTGCAGACCAAGAAATTAAATATGCCATAGGATATATCAAATCTGATACCTGAAAAACTTTGATGAGTTTCAGTTCACCTCTACGCTTAATCTCAAAACCTTTAAGCTCTGCAAGGGTTCCATCATCGTTGAAAACTGCATATCTCTTCTTAATTAATATACCTTCTTCCTTAGAAGCAGGAAGAATCATTGCCTACATGATGTAACCCCCAAAATAATTAAGAACCATAGACAAAAAGTGCTCCATCCTCTAATTGACATTAAACTCAAACTACCTTGTACGGACCATCCACTTCAAATTCAATGGAGCATTCACTATGAGTTGAGTATGTCTTATTTAGAGGGTCGATGAGTGTCTGCATAAAAGCAACAGTTAGAATCTTGTGGGATATGTTAGTTAAAAACTAGAAAGTCATAATGGCTTAAAAAGAGAACTGCCACCACATATCAGCTCAAAGTCGTAAATGGACTTCACTAATGTAATAGCCAACCTGGTATTGGTCATTTGTATTGTTCCTAGCCACATCAACATTTAGCATAACACATGGATATGAGATTGTCAGCTTTTTCTTCAAGTCCCTGAAATGAACATCTCACATGTTAAAGTTAGTATTTGCATCTCCATACCCCCAGTTCTCAGTGAACTAACCTAAACAGATGCCTAATAAAATAGAATAAAACTAATTCACCAGCTACTAGACTTGTGTAGAGGCACACCAGAAAAGAAGCAATAGCTTACTTTGTTTTGAATGTGAAGTTCTCTGGAAAGGATCCGGGGAGCACACACCAAATACCATCTGTGTCTAGTTCAAGTGGTTTTCCAATTCTCTCAACAAGCAAGCGAGCATTTTGAATGATTTTTGCTCCTGTATACGTGACTACACCAGCCATTTCCATTGAGTACCATCTTGCACCCCTGAGACAAACAGTCAAAACCATCATGTAAGCGCGACAATAAGGAAACTAAGCAATTCATTGGATCAAAAAAAATAAAAAACAACTGAAAGCATCAACTGACTTGCGCATGACATATCCATAGAAGGAGTTCAATATACATTTGTGAGCAAGCTGCAAAGAATCATAAAGAACTACCATATCCTGCCAGCAGCATTGAAAAATGAAATTTAGTCTAGAAAAACAAAAATTTTAGCCGTACAGATAGGATATCACAAAGCTAACACCAAAAGAAAATAACCATACCTGTGCTTCCTGGATCTTAATAGAATTTCCACTGGCCTTAGCTTCTGATAACTTCCCCTTCCAAACCTTATTAAGTCCTTTGTATTCGTACCTCCGATCTCGAAAACTTAGCAAGATTGAAAGACAAGATTCAGCATGATAGTTTCAAGTTTCATGAAAAATGAATAATATATGTGCTAAATAAATGTCCAAATAACAGCATGAAATATAGATCAAAGAAATAAATATCAACAAATATTTTCTTGAAGAGGACATGTATGGCATAAGGAATAGTTCTTGAGATGAGAATAATAAGTTTGAAAATTTTACACTTCTGGCACAAGGCACATTCTCAACCTAACAAATTTTACATGAGGGGGAGTGTTGAAGTTTTAATATACAATCCAGTCTTAGGCACTCATCCAACATTTAAAAGTTTAAACTTTTGACCTGGACATTTTATTGACATATAGAATTGCAGAAAATAGAATACCTGCGAACAGTATCAATGTAAAATGAATTTTCTCGCATGCAGATGCCTGCTTCTCGAAGTTCAGTGACAGGCTTATCCAGTACACGTTTATATGCCTATACAAGAGACAATTTAGAAAAGAAAACTTTTCACTTAGGCAAACATTTTCATCAGGAATGGTCCTACCTTTTGACAGTATTTCTTTAGTCTCTCTCTAAGTTTCAATTGTTGCTCAGCCTTAGGTAGGTCAAGGAAAGTTCTTGAGAGCTGATTGTCAGTGCCATCAATATTTTCATTCTCAAGTTGCTTCTTCAAATGATAATAGTCGCTGATTGAGAATGATATCCCCAAACACCTCTTGTATCAGTTTATGAAAAACATTCCCATAAAAAGATTATTGGAAGATTTTAAAGGATAAATAAAATGAACCTTTTTTTTGCCATATATATCTCTCCACGCCAAACCCATTCAAGTTTTCGAAGACAAGTTTTATCTGGACGATTGAAGTCACAAGCAGTACAAGTCTCCTCTGTGACTATAGAGGGAGGCTGAAAGAAAATGAAACCTCATTACACATTCATCACATAAGTTCTTTGGAAAAGGGAGTTGGAAAAATAATAATAAATAAGTATTGAATAGAAGCCATAATATAAAAGATGCAGTGGTCTTGCATAACTTTCCATGTCTGCATGAGTGTATGTGCATGTCCACATGCTTCCGTGTTTAAAGTCCAAATCGAGAGAACACTTGCACTTGAAATCCTTCTCCTCCCTCTTCCATACTCTACTTCTCTGGGTTCCTGGCCTTAAGAGTTTGAAATCCTTCTCTCAATTTTGACTGTAAAAGGCTTTGAGACTTTGCCAGTGACTACACTGGCCATCAATGTGCTTAACTGTGTCCTAAGGTCCTTCAATGTGGTATCGTGTGACTTAACCATCCCCTCTTGGGCTGAGATAGATGATTCTTGTCTCTTGAGAGACACTTCCACTGCAGACACTCTAGCTTCCATTCGCGTTTGCATACAATCTCTACTCCTCTAGCCTCTCAATGAAAGCACCAATTGATAGAAACCTCAATAGAGACTGTATTATTGATAAGTATAGAAGGTGAAAACAAGCTGGAGCAAGCTACCCCCTGGTAGAACCAGGCCTAAACCAACCTTACAATGACTACAAAAACGTACCTCTCCCTATCCTCAGTGTTTAGCTATATCTCCTCTCATTGTCTCTCTATAACTACCTTCTAACAAACTTGCCTACATGGCAGCTGACTCTCCTCACTTTCCCGATTTGTTCCTACAAGTGTAGGTTTTAATGGGCTTAGTTTGTATGGACTGATTAATGGGTGAAGTGCTAACAGTAAATATCTCCAACACCTGGAACAACCAGAACTACCATAAACCCACTAATGGACCTTCAAACTTCTGTTCATGGCAATAATAGATAACTTCCAACTAGGGTATTGTATTTTGAGTACAATAAAAAAAAAAGCATCAAGAAAAAATGCAACCCAAGACATAACATAATAAAACCTTAGCATCAGATGATGTGATTTAAGTATCACCTATCTATTATTCATGCCAAATAATAGTTCATAAGTTTTGTATAATTTTAAATAAGAACCACAATTTCCATCATACCTGAAGCCTGTTTGTTAGAATAATGTTTGGATACATTGCAGCAACATCTAAATGATAAATGAGAGGGCATTCTTCTCGTATAGGTTCATCTCTTAACTTTTCAAGCTACAAAAGAACAAATTAAAAGGTTAAAGTATTCCTTTGACATTTCTTCAAACATACCAGCTTTTGATTTCAGGTAAAATGTTAACATTTTATCAAACATTTAGATGATGTCACCACTATGTGGGGAAAATAGTTATGAAACAATTCAGTGCAAGCTCCAAAAATATTTTATGAAGAGAACACTAAGCAACAGAAAAAGAAGGCTGGAGAACAATGCAGCAGATCATGTTGGCAATGATTTAAATGAAGAGACCATTAGCACCTTTTCCAGAATAGAGTTCTTTATTTCGTTATAATTGGAGACTGAATCCAAATCCATCTTACCCTCCACTCTAATTGCATATTGAAGATCTCTGTCAAGATTTTCAATAAGTTGCTGGAAATCAAAGAACAAGAGTATCAGACACATGGAAACCATTACATTAATAACAAAATCAACATTAAGCTTGAACAAATGACGCCAAAAAATCTACTTGTAGAAACAAGCACCAAATAGATTCAATTTAAGGAGAGAATACTAAGATGTTATAGCACGTCTCCTCATTAGGCATGATATGCATAAGGGTTCAATCTTTTGGTCTACTAAGGATGTTCCCTCCATTAGTTACAACACCTTCACAAGAAAAGGCATTCTTTGCTTTAGAAAGAGTTAAAGTTTGTCCTCTATAATCCTTTTCTCCTATGCTACAATTTCAAAGTTACAATTAAATGTCAACAGAATTAATGTTAAATGTCCCACATCACTATTAAGGAACAGCAACAGGTGTTCTTTCTAGGTACATAGTCTACTAAGCATGTTTTGCATTGTACATTTACTGACTAACACTACACAAATTAAGGACTTTAGGAGCACCTAGGCATAAACTTTAGTCAACTTTCCACACTAAAACTTTTTAATGTTATTTTCCGTTTCTGTTACGGAATCAAAACTAAATAGTTCAGACAATAGATGGAATTGATGGTTGAGGATTTGCTTTGCTAGTCCTCTCGGATCCTTTTTCTATCTATTTTATTACTCATTATTCTCTTTCTATCCCATATCCTCATTCTCTATTTCATTATTTCTCATTCTTGTTGTTACAATACTGCAAGACTTGCTGATAAATATTTATGTTTATCATGATTGATGGTTGGAGTAAGTCAGAAGACATTATATAAGACTAGGATGTTTAAGGACATTGTATCTCATTTAATCCTCTTTGAGACTCAATAGTAAGTGTCCAGATTTTCAGAGATAACTGTTGAACTTTTAAGCAACCAAAAGCTTGATGAAGCTCATATCCTTTGAGACAAATTTGCATACCTCAGAAGAGTGTTTAGCAATGACAATTCTCGACATTTATGTTCAATACATTCCGCATTGAGAGCCTAATAAAGGAAAACAATGAGAACTGTACGTAGTTTTCCAAACAAGTTTGTTGTCGCCTGCCTAAGTAAATGTAGGTTCAGATATTTTAGATGATGTGCGATTTTGAATTTGTTTAGGTACATAATTAATCAAAATAATCATGCATACCTAGGTTTTCTATTAACATCATAAACATAGATTACTTTGTTTCAACCTTCCACTGTAATAGGAGTCCTGGCATGCATAGAATACTTTGTTTCAATTTTGCACTATAATTGGAGTCCTAACATGTATGTCAGGGCAAGACAACTTACATTGTAGGCCGACGGATCAAGCTTAAAACTAGTTGGAAGATCAGATCTAAAGACACCACTTTCAAGGCATTCCACATGGCCACCTATGTATGTCTCACTTTCTAGAAGGTGATTCTTATAAAACTTCTCTGGATCTGAATGGTGTTTGTTAGGGCAGATAACATTTGCCTTGTAGGCCTGCATAAATACAATGATGAAGTGAAAAGGAGAAAAGAAATATAAGGGACCTCTGCTCAATAAAGAAATGCAAAAGAGTCCAAATTAATGTGCATGAGAGACAACCTGCACCATAAGAAGCATTTCGCAAAGTGTTCCACTACCTTTCCGCAGAACCTCATCTGGAGCCATGGGGATTATAGTTGCAAGAGAAAATATAAAAGGATGAACATAGGTCATATACAAATAATAAGTTGCAACAGCATCCGAAACTGAATAGGAAGCCATCATCTGTCATAACAAGTGAGATATCAATACATAGAAAATTCTTGTTTGAAAAAAGACAACATACAATTCAAACTTATAAAGATCAAAATAGAGAAAAGATAAATATTAACTGTAACGAGTTCAGTATGTACATTTGATAAGAAAACGAGAGCTTATTTTAGCCAACAAAACTATAATTGTTCCAAATAACTATGTAGAACAGCAAATCACATTCATGAATACCTGAGGCTTTTCTTTTGCAAAGCTAACCATATCCTCAGGATTCACTTCCAAAGGATCATAACCAAGTTTTGCTTTTGTTACAGCCTAACATGTGATCAGGAAAAAGAAAAGCAGTCAACGTCCGTAGTAAATAAGTGCATAATGTAAGAGGACACCAAGACCTACTAGAAGATTTAGTACAGCTATAGCATCATTAGGTTGGGAAGTACAAGAGCTAAGTTTATCCTATGTGCACTTTGTAAATTGCCTGTTCTGATTTAACAGGGTTTTATCTGCAGGACCAAAACACAAAATCCTTTTATACAAATTCTCAGCCACTCCATTTTGAGAGGCTAGAATAAACAAAGAATATGTAATTGGTTGCAATAAACAAAGAACTTGTACAAATTGAGCAAAGCATACTGCTGGAGTTGTTTCTTCCATAAAACCCTGGCATTATGGAGATTAAAGCTGGCCGCATGCCAACTCTGAAGCAAGCAATTCAACAAGGTTGTGGGGAGAAACAGACTTCAGGATACAACAATATTCAAGTTTTCAAACATTTGGCATGGAATATATTCAGTTTCAGTCATTTCTCATAAAAACTACAGTCATGCTCCGGCATGCTACAGTAGCCACTATTTATTTATTTGAGAGTCATATTTATTTATTGAGGGAACTATATGTTTTATATGCATGTCAACTTACAACAAACGGAGTAATGAAAGAAAAAGATGGGTATTTCTATTAATAAGGCTATGGACATGATACACTAGAAATGAAGAAATAATATGTACGAAGTCTTTGATGTAAGACTCTTTCCTTGTTTTTTCAAAGTCATCAAAATTAAGAGTTTTATTTCACTGCATTCAACATATTCTTCATAAAATACCCCAATTCAGTTCAACATCAATAGGAAACTCTTGACTTAAAATACAATGAGGTCTCTGCTTGCACTTATTTGAGTAATTACTTGGGTTAACTTCCTAGTGTAAAATTTTGTTTCTCAAGAAACAAGTTAGAATAGAAAAGCCTTTAAAGACCAGCCCATACGCTTCACTAAGTTTAACCGTGATTTTATTATGAAAATTATGCTGAAAAGCATATATTACAACACATTCTTGAAGCAGCTCAAATATTTTGAAGACACTGGAATAACATAAAAGTGTTTCTATTAAGACTCCATTCCCCTTGTAATTAACAGAGGAATATTAAAAGAAAAGTTAGCTCAGCCATTGGACGCAAAATTGCATGAGAATCAGTTGACTCAATCCTAATCAGAGCATCTTCCCCGTGATAGGATATTTAAACATAACACCAATAATCAACCTAAAGGGAAGATTTGCACCTTAAGACCTTGGCTCCCTTGAGGGAGATAACTGTCACGTTTGACCCAAGCAAAACAATCCAAATGGCAAGCAAATTTAGCACGACACTCTCCTTGATTCTTGTCGCATAAGAAACCAACCTCCTGAAAAATCAAAATGGAAAGAAAAAAGGAGGTAGCAAAAAGTTAAGCAAGTAGCTTAATAGTTTCACATGAAAAAAAAATTTGAACATGTCGCGATAATTGCCCACCTGAACTTCACAGCAATTACATACATATGCAACGGCAAAGTGTATAGATTAGCAATTCTTTCAAAAAGATAATCTCTAGCTTGACTTAATATGGTGCCTATAAACTAATGATTGAGTAATATGCAAAGAAAAAATTAGATGGGATTGACTACACAAAAAAGATATTATTATAAGTAAATATAATTCCGGCATATAAAAGTTAGCTTATGATGTTTTAGACAAGTATTAGCAAATAGAAGTTAAAGTCTTGGGCCTTTTTACAAAAGCTGAAAAAAATGTCAAGTCATGGTAGTTCTTAAGTTAACACAAAAGGAACAGGATGCATACATCACTCATCTTGAATCCATGGTGAGCAGCTCTGCTTTCTAGGAATGGCCAGTCAAAGTAATCGCCATTATAAGTAACATAAATTCCAGGTTTCACCTCTCTCATGTGAGCAAACCACTCTCTAAGAAGTTCTACCTGTAAGAAACAAGAAAGATAAGGAACATTAAAAAGACAAATGTACACCAACATTCAATATCAAATAAATAGTCGTAGTACCTCAGTTTGCACATTTGTTACTTTAAAGCATCCTTCAAATTCTGGTTTTGGAGTGTACTCCACATCCTCTATATCATCTCCAACACACTAAAAAGATAAGTCCACAACCAATAGTTATTATATGCAGACAGCAGTAGAAGAAGTTGACAAACATAGAGACAGGTAGATGGACAAAAATCAACAGAGAGTTAGCTTCATCCCAAGCTTGTTTAATCAAATTGAAAATGAAAAGACGAATAAACTCAAACACCCAGTAAATTGAGTTGAAGGGGAAAATTAAGGACGGACCATGCAAAAATTAATAATGAAGACTCACTAGTTGCATCACTTCCAATATCTCACGTACAGTATCAATGAGCTAAAAACCATGAGTGCTGAACTCAGACATGAAGCACTTAGGATGAAATTGGATGCAAAAGTTAAAACAGCAAATTTCAAATGGCTCAACCAAACCAAGGCCAGACACAATTTATCACCAAGAGCCTTAACGCATAAAGGAAGATGGATTAGTCCTAAATTAACAAAAAGTCGTTACTTTATTAGTTTTGAATGCTTAAACTATATCTTTCTATATGTTTGATAAAATCACATATTAGATGGTCAGAATCACATGTAATATAAGAGTTAGAAAGTCATAAATAAAGACAATGGCTATCTTCAACATGAATTATAGCAGAGGCTTCATTGGAGCAAGTCCAAGTGAGAACAATTAATTCTTTCCTTGAAGCTTTTTTGGTGTCTCTGGGCACACTTCAATAAGGGGAACGGAATGCATTAAAACTAAGACAAAATAGATAGGAAAGAACAAACCAAAAATAACAGAAGTCGAATACAGAAAATAAAAATCAAGAAGGATGAAGGTTAAAAAAAGGCTAAATACAAGTAGTTCGAGATCAAGATTTTGCTTATTTTGAATACTAAACCTCGTTCAGGACAAAGAAGCAATCAGAGCTGACCTCGTTGAAGTCCAAAGCATATCCGACTTTCAATTATATGTATCACATGAACCAACTGACTTTCACAAAATAAATTCCGAAAGTATATCCTACCATGGTCTGAACAATTGATAACATACAGCTTAAGATGGCAATGACCATTTGTAGCTGTAAATACAGTGATTAAGTGCTATATCATAATTAGAAAGTGCATAACTTTGTAACTCAGAAAATATGCTGCAAAAGTAACTAAAAAAGACTAGTCACCAGTGAAAAGCTAGTAAAATAAAGTGAAAGTGAATCACAATTACCTCTCTGTTAATAATCAGGTAACCTTGTCCATCAACCATGTATGAGATCATCATAATCAAATCATAGCTAGAATCGGGAAATTTCAAAGGAAGCTTGGTGGTTTCTATGTCAAATGCACAAACACGCACTTCAGCACGTTGCAAAAGATCAGGTCTTTTCTCAAGCATAACACCAGTGCTGGATACAGTAACATCATACCATTGCCCACATCGAATATCTGAGTCACGAAAGTATGGATTGTGATAAAATAAAGTTATGGACAGTCATCATACATAAGTGTGACTAAATATGTCCAAACCAGAACCATTTCATCAGGAACCTTACCATTGTCTATGGCAAAACGAACATGATAAGGAACATCATACTCCCGGAGATCAACAATACAATCTAGAAAATCTTGAGGTCTCTGTTCTCTGCCAGTCAAACATTTCAAGAATAAGATGACTACCAAAACTTTGAATTCCAAATGAAAAATAAAACAAAAATCGAGGCTTTGCTTTAATAAGTTGTTCTACAAAACAGACAGAATATCGAACTTAAAGCTTCAAAATGTGACACATAAAAATGAACGAGAACCAGTAAATACTACCTCTTTCCTGTTAATATTGATTCATATGCTTCCATAGCATCAAACGTCGCTTGATTTCTTTCCACAACATGCAAGAGATCTCTCTTGACATCCATTAATTGTTGAACAGTGTCGAAAGATATCTTCAAGTACAATTTGTGCAAACCTGATAAATGGTTTTTCTGTAAACAAATATGAAACAATTAGAACATAAGCTTGGAGAGAAGCTTCCACATCAATACAGCAAGCGTAATTGTCGATGGATGTGTAACTGACAAAAGGAAATATATGACCTGTAATTATCATTTCTTTAAGAATAGACTCCCCCGAGTTCCAAAAGTAATATGTTAGTATCTCAGAAGAAATAGAAGAAAAAGAAAATTCTCCATTCTTTTCTAATCTCTGAAGGATAACTTTTCATTTAATCCAATGTTTAAGCATACATAAATTGGGAAGTCAAATGCCCAATTGCTCAAGAAAACAAAATGCAGAAATTAAGTTACATAGGGAAAAGACTAAACACAAACAAGGTTCATTTCCACATGTAAGAAAGTGTCAGACTAGTTGGAACATTATAAGTGTTGGCCTCATACCACTAGCCTAAGTGAGTCAAGTGTAAGCACCAGGTAAGAGTCACTACGAATGCCCAAACTGGTGAAAGTTATAAACTATCAAACATAACGTTCAGTTTTTTGTTATTTGTCATCAATTTGAGGCACAAACAACAGATTCTTGCAGCCCTAACAGCATCCTGCTATATAAAGTAGCCAAATCCTTGAGTTGTTTCACAAGTTCAGTCAAACATGTTCATGTAATGATTCAAATTCAAAAACAGTATCGGATATGTAGTAAAGCTCGATTCAATCAGGCATCCTTGTGATATAATTTCAAACTTATTTCAGATTTCGCACGTCATTGAAGGGCAAATTGTGAATTTACCCTCTCTCGCAATATCCAAAACTCATGGCATGAGATTTGAGACTATTGTGGGTGGGGAAGGAAAAAGGACAGAAATAAGAAATATGTAAAAGAGTTTTTCAAGGAATATAAAAACATAGGTTTAGGAAATTGCGCTACTCACAAGATCTAGATCCTCCTTCCCCACAATTTCAATGTCCACAATTTGATTTTCGTAGCGCCGACGCAAAAAAGCATCAACATCCATCTCCATCTTCTCCTAAAACGTAAGAAAAGAACCCACACTGTCATCTATAGCAGCAATTGATTACTGACGAAGATTAAGACCACACTAAAGACCACACCTTTACAGCTGCATAAAAATAGGGACGGAACTTGTACTTTGACTTGAAGGTAGAACCATCCTGTAATTCATTCGAAATTTAATAAATGATAAGTAGAAATATGATGATAAAATAAGGCAAGGGTGGTATTACCTGAGAAACAAAAAATAGATCAACACAGCTGAAGACTTTGCCGGTCTCTCGATCTTCCCAAGAGGACTGAAATCAAAATAAAACAAATCAAGATTTCTCTACTGCGCCAACATTACAAACAAATGTGTTTACTCAAACATTGAAAAAAATCTCACTATATGTGCAAATAAACAATTAAACAAACATATTCCATACTGGTGCGATAGTGAGAAGCCAAGCAAGACGTTTGTCGCCTTCACTAAAGAGATCAAAGCCAAACTTGAAGTCGAGGTCCTCTTCGGCGTTACGCATTAACTTCTGCTTCTTGGAGCCTCGGTAGGAATCCATGCGGTCCCGTCTCCAGCCATCACCGTTCATCTTTTGGCGTCGGGGAAGAACAAAAAGTGAAACCCTTTTGAGCTGAGCGGGCAAAACACATCCAATTCACTTGTTTGGAACAAAAAAAAAAGACACCAATTCAATTCTTGTGTGGTTTTAAACCCACCTCCCTTTATAAATTCAATTCACGCGATAATTCACGTGAATTGAAATACAAAGACTGCTGGTTTCAGCCGACCCTCTTCACCTCTTCTGCTGTGAGTCTGCGAGGCGAACTGGTGGTGACAACGATGAGTTGAGTAGCAACGGCCAACTGCAGTATTGAGAGCCACAAGAAACAATGCATTGAAGAAAAAAAAATTATTGGCATACGAATTCCCCCGTTTTCACGAATTAATATATAACAAGAAGATTACCGGAACTTCGACTCCTTCACTTTTGTTCGACGCACAGACAATAAATACAAGAAAAGGATTCAAAATTTCTCAAACCCATATGGTCGGTTGGCGGGTAATTAATTTAGAATCTGATTCTTTATGTGGAAAGTAAAGTAAAGGTATTTATATGTTTGAATAATTATAAAAATTTTAATAAAAAATTGGGTGGATTCTAGCATGTGTCTTCAAACCTCGTCCCCATCAACAATAACGACATCGTCCTCATCTGCTCTCCTAACTCCATCCATTTCCCAGTCTACTTCTTGGCCATCGTCTCTCTCGGTATATGCTGGTATACGATGTGATCATCGAACAGATAATCCCTTTTTTGTCTCAAATAATTAGGCCTTTCTTACCTCTTTCAATTACCCAGTTATCACCTCTTTTAATTACCCAGTTATCACTTCTTTTAATTACCCAGTTAACACAGGATTCATCTCCTAGTATACTTCCAAAAAGCTTTAAGAAAAACGAGGATAGGCCTCCTTCAATAATACATTGGACACGCAAATTTGTACACTAGAGCTGTCAGGAGGAAGAAAAGGCTCTCTTACACAGATCTGAGAGAATATTTACGCTTTATTATTTTCTCAGCCAACAAGAACAACATATAAAACAACCGACACTGATGCTCTGCAACAGCATATTTTCTGCGCAGAGAAGGTTGAAATCTTCGATATTACACAAATACAACAATGGAAAATAAGTATGACAAGACACTTACCGGAGGGCGACGGAAGAGATGTGCAGTCTAGGGAGGTTTAGAGATTTGTATTATGCTTTTCAACTACAAAACAGAGCTTCCAAAAACGCCAAATGAGTGCAAGAACCAGTTCCAAGAGACGATATAGACAGGTTCCAGAATACTCCACTGGAACACGTAAAGAAGCTAGAGACATTTTTACCAATCAAAATCCAGTAAATAACTTGCTTTAAATTTTTTAAATTAAAACAAATTAATTAACAAAATTACAAGCAGGAAGTAGATCAATAATTGTTTAAAGCCAAACCCACATCTGATCAAAGAGGAGACAAGCGAGCGCTGCGCGAAACTTTGAAGAATAGGCACAAAAGGAGGATTAACGTAACTTTCTGTTCATCCAACAATCTCAACCCCGGTAACATTCTCAACACCAGTAACATTCTCTTCCGATCTCTTCTATTATTTAGGCAATGTTAGGTCTAATCTCGACTAAGCCGTGTATGATTTCTTGAAGGGCTTCGGGCTTCGAGATATCCAGTAAAGATAAGTCTACGATCAGTATTCACCCAGAATTGGAATATTCCTGGTAACTCCACTCTTAAGTAACTGCATTGTTTCTGTGGATAGAAAGAGTTAAGAAGATGGGCGCAAGATCGAAAAAGTGAAGCGGGAAGAATGAATAAAAAGAATGAGGAGCATCGGCTTGGCTTAGGAAAGCCAAGAGGTTTGTTTTAATTAGAACGTCGACGTTTTAATAAGGGAACAGCACAGGAATAGCAATTTCGGAACAGGTGATCAGAATACCCTTCCTTCTCCCTCCTTTGTTTCTTGGTCCAAAGAACTAATGTCTGTATCTTTGTACTTGTCCCTCCTACATATATTCTCACTCTTCCTTTCTACTATATTAAATAAAATTTTAGTATATTAAATAAAAATTTAGTTAAGTACTATACTTTGTTGGTAATAAAATTTTAGTTAAGTACTATACTTTGTTGGAAGTTGGAACCGTTAATTAGTCAAATTGACGTGACTTAAATAATTAATCAAAGTTTAAAATAGAGTCAAATGTCAATTATTACGTTACAGAAGAAAAGAAGACGGAGACGACCGAGATTTAGTTAGTCAATTTTGTGGAATGCTTGCATTTATCTTTCTGGCTACACGTATCACAGTATTAAGATATGAATATGCAGCCCGCATGTCATAGCTCAGTTGATTTTGGAGGGACAGATTTACTTCAAGGTGTAAGGTTTGAATTTTACAGTTTACAATGTGGAAGCAATATTCTTGAGCTCTTTGTGAACTTTGAGAGTGGGCTCCTTATAGACTTGTGAGTTGCTTACCTCTTCTTTAGCGGGCCGTTAAATTCCTAATTTACATCATCCCAATTATTTCATCGGGCCGAAATATGAGGGGCCCTTCCAATTGAGGATTCAACATTTTTGCTCGAAGATATGAATATGCAAGTAATGGTATGTAGAAGTACTAACTAAAAGTGGTGGAAGACAACCTAGAAGGCAGAAACAAAAGCTGTGCATTCCTGAAAAGATGCGTAATAGGATCGGTTAACGAAAAATAAATACAGGAAATATTAGAATTAACTGTGTAACTGTACGCCATTGGATTGGACCTCAATATATCTTTTATTACACAACAGCTGTCTCCCTACCCAATGCACTGCTTTTGGTTTCTTTCTATGAGCCATTTCTGAATATTCATTTGGAGCCCTAGGATTTGCTTGCTGAAGAACATTGGGCAGTCCTCAGGCAGCCAGACCAAGTTGCTTTTGACTTGTAAGAGTAATGTTTTTCACTTTTCTTTACCAACTGTCGAATTGCTGTCATTTTCACGACGGGACAATTACAGAAATAATCAAGTTTTCTTTTCCATTTAAGCAGCTTATTTTCAACTGTGCCCCTTGAGGAGTACACAGCATCAGGCGATATCTTGAAGACGGTTCTCAGATATTTGATTGCATGTATCAGCTAAGCATTAACAAGCTAGGGCAAAGATCAAATTTCAACACCACCCGCATAAATTAGGATTACTGCACAAGAAATCAATTTCGCACTAACCAATCGAATTTCTCCTCATCAATCAATGGAAACTGGTAAAAAAAAAAATGTATCTTTACAGGGTCCCAAATATTGGAAATCCGTCAAAAGGAATCCGGTAATCTAGTTGCAGGACCGTTAAGAAAGAGAAGAACCGTGGCAACAAAATATATATCAGTTACAGCAAGCATTATCTCCTTTTTCTTCAATTGAACAAATCGGGTTCCTCTTCCAGGATAATCTTTTTGAATCCCTTCTCTTGAATTCCAAATATGTGTTGAATCCCATTCTCTTGAATCCAAATACGTGTTCTCATATTCATCCTGACTCCTCTTGACCTTCTGAAGGGCATCTGATCAGCTCCAGTATGTTAAGTACCTCTGCCATGTCAGGGCGGTTTGATGGCACTTGTGATGTGCAAATCAAACCCAATTTAATTATGGGAATTACCTCCTCTGCACGGTAGTTACCAAGGAGCATTTCGTCAACAAATTCTTCCAACCTCCCTTCTTCTAATGCACCACGGACCATATCACTGAGCACCACCACATCTTCTTCCATATACTCAACAGGCCTAGTGCCAATCACAATCTCCAAAACCAAGACTCCAAACCCATAAACATCACACTTTTCGGTTATTTTAACTGTTCTACACGAAAACTCGGGTGCCATGTAACCTAATGCACTCTGAATCTTGCTGCTCAGCACATAGTGGTCTAGCATTGGCAACAACCTTGCTAGGCCAAAATCTCCGACTTTTGGTTCACCAGTATCATCAATGAGAACATTGCTTGATTTTATGTTGTAATGGATGATATTTGATTGGTGCAAATGGGCCAGACCGTTAGCAGTCCCAAGAATTATGTTGAACCTCTCATTCCAAGAAAGAAAATGTCCACACGATCCTTCATGGAGATGTTTATACAAGCTTCCTCCAGAGACAAACTCGTATATAAGGAGCTGTAAGGACGGAGTCCAGTAATAACCTTCAAGTGCAACAAGATTTTGATGCCTGACTTTTCCCAAACATTTTACTTCTCTTTCAAATTCCTCTTGGGACTTGACATGTCTTGAAACAGTGAGCTTCTTGATTGCAACTGGATGTCCATCTCGAAGGACTGTGCAGTAGACTGCTCCAAAACCACCACGCCCAAGTTCACAATCCTTGTTGAGCAAAGCATGTGCTCCAGTACTGAAGTCAGGCTCACCTGAAAACATGACAAGTTTGCCCGAGTTGGCATCTATAGAGGAGGAATGACTGAAATCATCACTTGCAGATAATGTAAGGGCAGCCGCAGAGCTAGATGTCAATGACCGAACACGAAGGTTGAGGACAGTGATGGCAATAACACCAACAACAATGAAAGCAGCTGCACCAATTGCAATGAGAGCAGATATGCTCAAGATTATTCTTCTATGACCAATATTTTGAGGTATAGTATCAGAAGGTAATTCAGAAGACGAGTTTGGATTCAGAACAATAGGTTTGGGAAGTACTACAGGACATGACTTATTAACAGCAGCGCCACAAAGGGATGGATTGCCAGACACAGATAAAGGCGATATGGTGTTGAAGAAACCGCCAGCAGGAAGTTCACCCAGCAAATGATTGTGGGAAATGTTGAAGGAGGACAGGTTAGGAAGATTGCCTAGCTGTTTGGGCAGGCTACCGTTTAGGATATTGAATGACAAGTCCACAATTTGTAAGTTTGCAAGTTTTCCTATTGCAGCAGGTATTGGACCTGACAAGCTGTTTTGACATAGGATCCTTCACCAACCAATTGGAAAAAGGAGAAGGAAACAAAAAACAGAAAATAAAAAAAGACTTGTCAGAACGATGAAGGCATATCAATCCAGATGACTATAAATGTAGCCGAATGCCAGGCAAATCAAGGATTTTCCCTACTTCTGGTATCTGGCAGTAACCACAGACAAATTAAACGTCATATTATTCTTTTAACAATCAGTTTCGACCCAAGACAAAATGCTAAAGAATGCTTCATAACCAAATTCATGTTTCGCTATTTTTTAGAGGTTTGGGGATGACTACCAATTGAAAAATGCATTTCAATATGAAACTGGGTTTATTTACTAATCAGGTCAGAACATTATATTCGAGAAAGGGTATACTTCAACTGAAAGTAGCGTCCTTAACTCCAATACACTATTTTGCATCTAATTCAGTAACTGGACTTGTTTGTCATGCGAAGATTTCAGGATTTAAAAGTAAAATAATGATCAGTTTATGTGACTCAAGATCGTTATCTATATTTTCCTAGAGAAAAGAAGACCAGGAAAGACACAGGTCAGAGAGCTTACAAAGTTGTTAGGGAAGAAATGTTGCCAATAGAACCAGGAATTTGTCCCGACAACGAGTTCCTATTTAGCCTCAGTTCCTTTAAAGAAGCTCCGCCAATTTCCAAAGGAATGCTTCCATTTAGCTTATTATCACTCAAATCAAGAACATCCAGTTCCTCTAACTCACCAATGGTAGCAGGAATAGACCCCTCGAGAGAGTTATAAGATAGATTCAAAAATTTTAGGCTGCGCAAACCCCCAACAGAAGCTCCAATTTCACCGGAAAATTCATTATCAGATAAATCCAAAACTTGAAGCTTTGTTACTGCAACTGAGTTGAAACTCCCACTAATCTTATTCTCCAAATGCAAAACGTTATCCAAACCCGAACCGAAAATCCACCAAGGAATGTCTCCACTGAATGAATTTTGGCTTAAATCCAACACCAAAATACCTTCACAATTGGCTAAAGACTCGGGTGGGCTTCCACTTAAACTATTAGCAGAAAAATTTATTACCTTTAACGACTGAAGATTCCCGATCGAGTTTGGAAGCTGACCCGAGAACCGGTTCCCGGAAAGATCCAAACTTTCAAGACTTTTCATATCTCCAATCCAGTTTGGAACTTGGCCGGCTAAAAAGTTGCTGCTAAGATTAACATAAGTGCACAAACCAAGCTTGTGCATTGTATCTGGAATGTACCCAGAAAATGAGTTCATGCTAAAATCAACAGACCTCAGCATCAAACAGCTCCCAATCCCATCTGGAATTTCTCCAGTAAACTGGTTCTTTCTTAGATTAATATCACGCAAGTTTTTCAAAAGTTCAATGCCTTTCGGAATTTCACGCTCCAGCAAATTATCAGACAAATCAAGTGATATCAGCCCATTTAAACCCCAGATGCCAGATGGCAGAGATCCAGAGAATTGATTAGAACTGAAATTTATAGAGGCAAGAGAAGCACACAAGCTTACAGAAGACGGAATGTTCCCTGAAAACTGGTTTTGAGCCAAGGAAATGGCTCTAAGAGACCCACATTGCTTGAAGAAGTCATCCGGAACAGGGCCAGACAGAGAGTTTTGACTCAAATCCAGAGTTCTAAGGTTTTGGAGGCGAGCGAGAGAGGGGCTAATAGCACCACTGAAGTTGTTCCTGGAAAGTGAGACCTTTTGGAGAAACTGGAGCTGCAATAGTCCACGCCCGATTCGACCCGACAGGGAAAAGCCGTCGAGACTGAGGTCAGTGACCCGGTTGGTTCTGGGGTTGCATTTGATGCCAATCCATGTGCATGGAGTGTCGTCATCTTGGTTCCAAGACGAAAGCTTTCCCCGTGGATCTTGAAGGTCGTTCTTGAACACGATCAGCCCAAGCACGTCGTCGTTTAACGACGGATTTAGAGATCTCACGCACGGTGAAAGCAAGATGAACAAGGACAATAACAAGGTAAGCAACTTGCTATGTGTTTCCCACATTGTCGCCATTTTTGCAGTATAGCCTTACCCAGGAAGTGGAATACAGTATGTGACTACTTCATCATCACAGCTTCAAACTTGGGCAAGAGAAAACATACAGCTAAAACAAGGGCAAGGAACAAACTTGGCCCTTGACGATCTTCAGAACATTACCTTGCTAGCGTATCAGGAAAAAGTAGAAACAAATGGTTATAAATTGAGGAAAAGAAAAAGCATGCAAGTTTATTGCTTTCAACGGCTAGATATGGAGAGCAGAGACAACGGAAGATAAATATAAATTACTACTAGGGGAGAAGGAAGCTCATAATCCAACCTTCTCGAGCGAAATGTGTTTTACTTTAGGGTGAACTTGCGTGTGTGTTCGTGTGTGCGTGAGAGAGAGAAGGAGATAGTGCTGGTGGTAGCGAGCTTAGTGAGAGCACTGAGCTCTGATGAGAAAAGGAAAAGGAAGCTGGGAGAAGGTGGGAAGGTAGGGACCGAGGTGTAAATAAAATAAAAATTGGTAATTAGATGTTGGCGAGTTGTCATTTATTAACCGAAAGGAAAGTGGCTATCTGTAGATTTCTGACATGGTTCGTCTTCTTTCAGGTGTCTGTTATTCCTACATGACATCCACATTGTCGTTTAGGTGTCTACTCCTATCGTCCTCTTGTAGAGGATTTCGAATTTGTAATGGAACCAAGTAAAATCACCCGTTACAAAAAGAAGGGTGTGTTTACATTTAACAAAATTATGCAAGTGAGAGTTTAAGATGGTAAAGTCTAAGTCATTTAAAGAATATATTGGTCAACTGAAAAACAATGGGATGCTAGGCTTGACTTGATGTGCTTGATAATATTAATTCAATTTAATTAGAAATGAAATCAAATTTAAAAAGCCAATTCAAATTTTAATTTATAATTTTAAAAGATTTAGATTTATTATTATCTATTAACATGATTTTTTTATTAATTATCGCTATATATAAAGTAAGTCTAGTAGTATGGTTACCGACTCAAGTTTGATTTAAAGTTTAGTCAATTTAAATTTAATTAATTTAAAATTTATTAAAATAATTTAAATTGAATTTTTTTGAATTATAAAATCTAAATTAAACTTAAGCCGTCAACAATAACTATCCCAATTTGATCCAAATTATATTATTGTTCTATTAACTTCTAAAAATGAGTATCCAGTGATCGAATGGTAAGCAAACAAAAAATTATAAATCAACCTTTGATACCCTTCACCAGAGGTCACTCGACATTTCATATGTTAGTCTTTGCCTATTTCGTGTTTTTCCTTAAAAGTAAGAATGGAGTTTTACATGTACACCAATATCATAGTACCGCACTTATAAATAAGGGAATACAAATCTTCAAATAATAGGGAAGATTTTGAAGCCCAATCCAACACAGCAGGAAGCATAGAACCTTATTATAATGATAACCTAAGCAATCCAATTATATGCTTACCAATCCATGTCAAGATGTTGGATTTTTGTCCCGTTTTGATCCTTTCAATATCATCTTGGTACGTGTTTTGTTCTCCATTTGTTTATCAGACTGATATGGCATTTCCAATGCTCATTTCGCCAAAGAAAAAAACATTTCCCGACTCTACTATGATGATGTTAAGACTTAAAAGAGTCTGTACATGCACATTTTGAAGTCATCGTCCCGGCAGACGGATGATGACGAAGAGGCTGTTAGAAATATGGGTTGATATTGTAGCCCACATTTTTTCTAAGCCTATATTAAATTTGATTAGGGTGTTTCTTAATTTAATAGTGTATGAAATCTCAACTATTAATATAGTATTTGATGGATGTATAAGATTTAATGTTAACAAAGAAGTGTATACAAACTAGTCCTCTATCTATCATAGTTAAGTATAGACAAAAACAAATACAGAACGTACATCTTTACGTATTGAGCTATTCATCAAGTTATCGTACAGAAAGAGGGTAAGAAAAAAAAAACTAGTTCATGATCGTTAAAACTTTTCTATCTACATCATGATGAATTTCGCTTAAGATAAGTGATTTATTTGCTTTATCTATGTAGTTATTATGATATCCAAGATCTGGACGAGCATGAATGATTTACATATGATTCATGTATGATTTATATCTTTGATGTTTGAATATCAAGAACAGAAAAACTTACATGTGGTATCAGAGCTTAAGATTTTGAATAGATAATAATCCTTCAATTATTAATTTAATCATTGTTTCAATTTGATGTTTATAAAAAATTATAATTTTGGGGTTTTGTATAAAGAATATTTTTTCTTTAATCATTGTTTCAATTATGATATTTATACAAAAAATTATAGCTTTAAGGTGTGCTTGTTTAGTGAGAATGGGGAAAGTGTATGAGTATGGAATAAAAAATAATGTTTGGTAGGATACTATTATTGAACAGATAATTAATTCTGGCACGTGTTCGTTGCCGTAAAAGACAGTATCCAAATCACTCTCTACTCTCTATTCTCTCCTTGTCGCGGACGAATGTACTCCTCCTATCTCTCCACAAACTAATCCTTACGAAACACTCGAAATAATACATTGCAATTGTAATTTTCTTCCTTTTTTTCTTCTTTAATTTTTTTGTTGATATAATTACATATTTCTCTCATTCTTTTTTTACTGAAGTAAGGTTTTCGATTCCATTATCTATTTTGTTCTATACTTTCTTTCTTGAATCTCTATCAAGGTTTTGGGTATTGTTTGAATCCCTCTCGTACTCTTGAGTTGGGTTTGTTTTTTTTGCTTTTGTCACTTGCTATGTGTTGTCTGTTGCTTCATCTGCTTGAATCTGCACATAGAACATGCTTAGGTTCAATCTTGTATGTTAGGTTGGTGTTGAATGTCTTCAACTTATGGGCCAGAGACAAAATTTTGTTTTGTCAATGGTCATCATCGATTAATAGTGTTTTAGGTGTTTAACGTTGCATATAGTTCATCGTCTGTTTAGACAATGGTTCGGATGAGAAGCATTCAAGAATTTGCTTTATATTATGCGCACAAAGAAAGGAGTTAGAGAGAGAAAAGGAAAGAGTGTATCAGATTGGAGAAATAGTTAAAACGACATAAGTGGTGATGCCGTTGTTTGATGTTTGTGCTAAAAAAAAGTAGAGAGTAGGAATGAGTGCTTCAATTCAAGTGTGATTTCATAATCTTGTTGATCTTAACTACCACATCGTTGTCTTTGTTAGTTACTAACAGAAGTAGATTAGATAGCATGAAAACAATTTAAGAAAACTTTTGATTATCACACTTTACTGCTACATTAGTTTAACGTGTAGTTACATGGATACATGCCTATCTATAATTCTTTGGTACATTAGTTTAAGCAGTCCTTACTTTTGCCCCAAACAAAAAGATAGAGGCCTGCAATTATGACAAGTACCCTATAAAATTATAGACCAGTTTAATTCTCTTGGGTATGAATATCTTATGTCATTAGGTTGCCAATAAGAAGCCTTTTATTACCTTCCCAATTACATTTGCTCATTTAAAATGAATGAGCTCATGATAGTGACAATAACCATATATAGGGGACTGAAAGCTGTAACAAATACAAGGCCTCTATCCTTTATTATTACTCCCTGAATGTAGTAAGCTAATCCTCAGCAGATAACACCCTGCACACATATGTAGTAAGTTAATTGGGAGTTCTCATTGATCGAGGAAAGAAACAATAGGTATTTGGACAAGTGCATCAATGGCTACCTAGTATAATGTCATAGAATTCTTCGACATATGGTTACAAATATATTAAGCATAGCTACTATAACAAGAAGTGTGCCTGATGATAAGTTATTGTAGATATCTTCTTTAGTATTCTTACACTATAAACGGATGCAAGTAATTTCATGTCCTAGTGTAAAGACCATTGACAATCTCCCTTTCCATTATTAATGCCACTATTGAGCCTTCAATTGTTCCAAAGAGACATATCCATGCTGTGAGAGATAACTCACAAGGGTATGTTTTTAGTGTTACTGCCTGTGGAGGAATGAAGAAAAATGGAGAACAAATAGTTACAGTTGGACTCATTTATTCGCAGATTTTGTGTAAGATCAACTCAATAAGTCACTCACTTGCAAAATCACAAAAGATGCCCAGCTAAACAACCCAAGGGTGATCATCAAAGTGCCTTTGATTGAGTTATGGAGATTTGTCTCTCCACTATGGCTTCCTGCATACTATTTTCCTCTAGTCTAGAACAAATCAATCAGCGGACCTCTTATTAACGTCGTGATCATAGCTCCTGCAATTGTTGCTATAGTCCCTGCCACCTTAGCTTGGCTGTGGATAGATCTAATGTTTACTTTCTGAAGCCTAGGTAGAAAGACGACCTTAGTCAGAAGAACAATTACATTAGCCATTATTACCTTCAGGAAATATATGAATCAAATCCTAATTATGACTTTTTATTTAGCTAACAATGCAAGCCATTACAAAGATAATGGTTGGAAGAATGTTGATCACAACACCTGCAAATGTTGCTGTTGTATTCTTCATTCCTAGAAAATACAAGTTGATATGAATATTTTAGCATTTCAGAGGCAATGATTAAGTGGAATAAAGACAAGATTTTGCTTTCTAATTCATAAACTTACTTTAGTAAACTAAGCACCAGTATCTTGATGAATGTTGACACTGTCATCTTTGGCCTTATTTTTCTGTTACATACAACAAAACATGTAATGGCTCACTTTTTCTTATACCTAGGTGTTAAGCTAGGTGAGCATATAGGAATGGAAGAGAAGAGAGTCTCTACATATCAAGTCTACGTATCTATAACTTGTAGATAGGGCCTACCTCACACTAGTTTCCATATCAAAACCGAGAAGAATTCCCATTCTTAATCGTTTGTTTTATCTCTGGTGCACATTTTGTGTATCAGGTTCATAAGTTTAGTCATTATCTTGGAGCAGCTTGTTTTGGTTTTCATAATTAAAAACTTTCTTCTTTTAAGAAATATATCTGAACCTATCTAATCTAAAAGGCTTCTTTAGCCTTGAAATTATGTAAATTATCGTTTTCATAATCCCCTTGCCAATTATTCTAATTGAAATATTTCAAAGTCCTTTAGCTTTAGGCGAGCTAATTTCAATATACTAGAATTTAGCTCATAAAGAGTTTGAATACTTTTAAGTAGGATATTAAATGAGACATTGGTGATACACAGTTCAATCCACTATATGAACACCTCAGGGAAATTAAAAGCCTTCAGTACACTAAGAATGAAACCCCAATCTATTGAGTCTTAAGCTTTTTGGAAGTCAACTTTTAGGTACAATTCTTACTACTTCTCTTCTTAGAGAAGTTTTTAGTAATTCCTGCACTAAATGAATGTTCTTCTCCTTACTTGATAGTTGCTTGTTTATTATTTCCTTAGTAAGGAAGACTAAGGAAGTGACATTTAAAGGTTAATTACAAAGTGTTAGATTAAAAATCAACAAC
Source organism: Erythroxylum oxycarpum (assembly GCA_025629785.1). Lineage (NCBI taxonomy): Eukaryota > Viridiplantae > Streptophyta > Magnoliopsida > Malpighiales > Erythroxylaceae > Erythroxylum > Erythroxylum oxycarpum. The sequence continues at coordinate 1,481 of JAOTAZ010021707.1, read as the reverse complement.
TTCTTTTATGAATATACACCAATGAAGGGTTTTGATCTCTCAAAATGTAAAGCAAAATTCATCATCTTTAGTTCTCACTTAATGCTTGACTCTTCCAACTTGAAATTATCCAAAAAGCAGGAACCAAAGTTTATGAGCATATGCATTGTCGTCTAATCCCTTCCTTAATATATAAAGAAGCCATCCCACCAGGTGTAATAGAACTTAGCATTCAGAAAGGACCTTTGGGAAAATGAAAATGCAAAACAAGTAGTTTTTAGACGTTAGTGCATTAAACATACAAGCATTCGTTTCATTTTTCACATTAGGAGATATGGAATTTTGCTTTTTCTTATTATTTTAAGACTTGATCTTAGAATATTCGCTTTGTACGATTGCATTTCTTGATAGTGATCTTCTTCTTGATCATGTTTCTCTATTACCTTCACTTATTGTTTTATCTCTTTTCCACTACTATTACCTAGCTTTTCAACATGCCCTATCTATATGTTAGACTATTATTTTCTATATTTTTTTAATGTAGATCAACATGGCTCGCCCTCCTACTAGCGAACGAAGGAAGAAACTAAAGCAAATTTTGATACTTCAATAAACAACAAATAATATGATAGTTTTCTTATTTGCTATCCATTATGTTATCTATTTTTTGTACCTTTAATATAAGGTTCATGAAATTAAAACAAAGGAAAAAAGTATTGATAGAATTAGATGGATGTTTAGATTGACCATGGATTGTGATAATGTCTGCATTAGTGAACTTCGTATGGATAGAGCAACCTTTAGGATATTGTGTGATATGGTAAGAGATATCGGGGGTTTAAAAGACATTAGGAACACATTCGTAGAAGAGGTTGTAGTAATGCACCTTAGCTCTCCATAAAAAGAGTTGGACAATAAGCCTACTTTTTCTTCGTTGTAAAGAAACCATGAGTCAATTCCATTAAGTTCTTCATGCAATTATAAGATTGCATCATATTTTGCTCAAGAAGCCGGAGCCTATTACTCAAGATTGTAAAAATGAGAGAAGGAAAAGTTTTCAGGTAATTGAACATTATAATTAACCTATAACATTAATATAATAACTTTTTGGTGCTAAATCACCTTTTAGTTTTAATTTGTAAGGTTGCCTAGGAGCCTTAGATGGGACACTATTAAAGTTACACCTCCTAATGAAGATAAGTCCTAATATCGCACAAGAAAAGGATGTATTTCAACAAATGTTTTAGGTGTTTGTTACCCAAACATGCAATTTATATATGTATTGCTTGGTTGGGAGGGCTCCGCACACGATGGTCATGTGCTTCGAGATGTGATCTCAAGGCCTCATGGTCTACGAGTCCCTCGAGGTAAATTTTTATTACAATATCCAATTTTGTTTCTCTTTGAGTTATGCTGCTCAATCATAACTTATTGTTTAATTATGAAGGATGTTATTACTTGGTTGACTCTGGATATTGCAATGCAAATGGATTTCTTGCTCC
>JAOTAZ010019704.1:0-18634 GCA_025629785.1 Erythroxylum oxycarpum | reverse complement strand
TATTCAAAGGAGAGTACGAACATTTGGACCTGTGAATAGGTACCAAATGATGAAGATAGGGAGGGCGGTAGAAGAGGAGGTAAATGGCGAGATGGGTGGTGTAGACGGTGATGGTTCACGCACACACATTTGGAGCTCCCAGCCAGGAAATAGAAGCAATTTTCGGGTCAACCCGACCCATCACCGTGAGATGGAGGCTCCAAACCCGACAGATCAGGAGCGATTTTCATGCGGTATTGGAGCTGTAAGACACCGAGCACTTGCGGGAGCTCCATCCGACCAGCATGCACAGCACTGACTGTCTACCTCACCGACGACGACAACCACCAGGCGATCAGAAAGTGATTGGAGGGGACTGACAGAACAAAAAGGGGTTTACATCATCTGTCCTACCAAGAACTCATGGACCGTAAGGCAAAGGGCTTATGTCTCAGATGTGGGGACAGGTTTCATCCTCTTCATCAGTGTGCTAAAAAGCAATTGAGGTTACTGATCTTGGATGACAATGAAACATTGGATGAAAATGGAGAAATAGTTGCATTGGAAGCAGAAAATGAGAAGGAGAATGATATAGCTTTGGAATGTCGAACCATGGAGGTGTTGGGAGTGAATGGGGCACTTTTACAGGAGAATAAACCTATGCATTTGGTTGGGAAGTTACAGGGAACACCAATTATTATTCTAGTAGACAGTGGAGCTAGCCATAACTTCATATCTCTTAAGTTGGTGAATGGGTTGGGGCTGACCGTAGGGACAAGCAAGACCTTGGAAACTAGACTTGGAGATTGCCATCGGGTGATTACTCAAAGGAAGTGTTTGGAAATTCCTATTCGGGTGGGAGACTTGGAGTGGACGATTGATGCTTATGTCCTAGATTTAGAAAGAATGGATATGATCTTAGGGGTTGCTTGGTTACAAACATTAGGAAAGGTCATGGTGGATTGGAAGGAGATGTCCATGCAATTCCAACATGAGGGACGACAGGTCCAACTTGGTGGCAATGTAGGACTTCAGATTAAACCGAGGAGAGGCAAGGGGAACCACGAAGATGGAGGCTCAACACAGCAAGGGTTGGTCAAAGGGGAGGGCCAAATAGTGGCACAAGCTACAGGAGAGGATGCATATGTGAATTAGAGTCATTTTCCTCACTTCAACCTTGAGGACAAGGTTGATCTTCCAAGAGGGGGCAATGTTAGGATCTTCGGGGGAGAAAGAGAGATTTGTTCAAGAAGAAAGGACAATGGGTAGGAGGGCATTTAGTTATGCTGAGGTGGCAAAATAGTTAGGGAACCGAATGTACCTGGGGAGGGGAATAGTATGTAAGGGGGAGAGAGAAGAGTGGAGGTAGGCAGAAGAAAAGAGTAAGAGAATAGGCAGAGAGAATCAACATTCTCCCTCAGGAGCATTATAGCTCTGGTATAGGAGGTGATATACGGATTCACCTTGTAATATCAGTGTCAAACATTGACTACTATCAATAATATACTAATCTATAGCCTATTAAGTCAGAGGTTCCTAACGTGGTCTTTACAGGGTTACAACTTGCATAGGATTTAGGATATCGAAGAGTGGAATTAAACGTAAATTCGATGATAATTATTAACCTATTATCATTCCCAGTGGCTCAGCAAATTTAGTTTCATTCCCTGATAATGGGGATCCAAAACTTAATAGTTAAATACTAGATTGTGAAAGCTAGATGTGTACACTGTCAGGCTAATAGGGCTGTGAATTAGCTACCCAACTATGCCAGTTCACTTGAACTTGGCATTTATCTATTTCAAAACCTGCTTGTGAGTCCTTTTTTATCATAATTAATATTAACTAAAATATATAAAAAATAAAATATATAAAAATGATTTAATTAACATATTAGCTATATAATTGAGTCCTTTTTTTAATACTACATAATTTTTAGTAATTTTAACTAACTCTTTTTAAGTAAATGATTTTAAAAGGTCTAGATTGAACTTGTTAATGAACTAGTTTAGTACTTGATTAACAACTAAACAGTAACTTTCGTAAGGGCTTCTAGTTGATTACTAGTCAAGGCCATATCTTGACCTAGAAAAAAAGGTAAGACCATTCATTTTCATTCCCAGACAAAAAACTTGCACCTAACAAACCAGGTGGAAACTGAACTATATCCACACTTTCCTGAAAAATCAGGAAACATCCTATGACTAGCTTGCTGTTTTGGAACCAGTGCACCACTTCTAGTTTCTATTTTCCTTTTCATATTTTGATTTTTCATCATCTAGAACCTGTCCCTATCACACATGAAAGTTAAAAACCCTCCAATCACAAGCAATATTATCTCCGCGTCTGCAGGTCTTCTTATATATAGACACTTGTGAATTGCTCAGCCATCCTCATCAAGCCACCTCCAGAACAACTATACAAACCTCCAACAATCTTGGGATACCAACAATGGCTGCTGAAGATATGATCAACCCTGAACCAGAACTACCGTTAGACAACTGCAGTGAGCTGCAGGATTTGGATGCTGATGAAGAAGAGATACTTTCTTTCTGTAATCTTGCGTTGGATGAGAGCTCCTGTGATTGGGATGAGTCCTGTAAAGAAGATGATGATGATGATGAAGAAAGCTCGTCTTCTGATGAAGAACTCTTTCAGTTCTCCACTTTTGAATCTACCCATCACAAAGACGGTGTCTTTTTCTGTGGAAAGCTTATTCCGGATAAAGGAAGAGAAGGCTCAGATTCTTTCATCAGGAATTTTAACATCATTCCTCAGACTTCGGATTCTTTCAATACTAAATCTAGAACTGTACCATCAAAGGTTCGACAACGGGAAGTCTTCAAGACACGCGAGACCAGGCCGGTGCATGCCACCAGGAAATCAGCTACTGATAAGAGCATTAAAGCTTCTACGAAGAGTGAATTGATAAAAGCAACTCCACTGAAGTCGAGATGGTACGTTTTAACGTTTGGATCATCGGGAAGATTACCAGTAGAAATGGGTCTGAACGACATCAAGACACGACAAAAGAAGAGGAACATTCAAGCAAAGATGTCCCAGAACGGGGGAGAAATTGCGAAGAGCTATAGTGGAAGCCAAGAAAATAGGTTATCGAGTCTGCTAAAGGTTCTGAGTTGCAGAAATTACCATGCAACTGCTGTGGCCAAGGCTTCTCTTGGTTGCATTCCTAGGGTGTGAGAAGGTCATATGATTTAAGTTTTACAAAGTACGAGAATTCAACTGCAAAAAGGAACAGAAACACGAGGCCCCATTACATGCTCGGCTCATTTTCAAGTTCTCGGAGAATAGCTGAAAAGAGTCCAGACCATGGAAAACTAATAGCAAATGTTCCCTTGGAATTTGAAGATTGCAAGCAACTCACTCCAGCAGGTCTCTAAGATGACCTCACCAGTCTTGTTTGCTGGCAGAGTAAAAGAAAACAAAAGCATGGCATCTTGACACTTTGGAATCAGCATCAAAGCAACTTTTAAATATATTCCCTTTGAACACTTGTAATTAATTTATAAATAGCATGATTCAAACACTGCAATTCTCGTGTATTTTATTGCATTCATGATTCATGATATGATAAAGCTGATGATCCCTTTTGACTTTCACATAACTCCAGTAGTGAGTAAAAGATTTAAGGGACTATTCTGAATCCAACATGACATACTAAATATAAAAGCTGAGATGAAGTATTAAAGACTCTTCGTTGCTTGCTCTTATGTTGTTACATTGTTTTCACAAAGGTCAATATTGATCACCATGATGGCAAGAACACATTACATCAATCATATATGCCAGCAAACTTGGATAGGTGGATTCACACATAACATAGGTTACTGTACAGTCGTTTCCGCATAAGTATGGGGCTCTTTACAGAGTTACAACTTGCATGAAATCTAAGATATCGAAGAGTAAAATTAGACGTAGATTCGATGATAATTATCAACCTATTATCATCCCCAATGGCTCAGCAAATTCAGTTTCATTCACTGATAATAGGAATCCGGACCTTAATAGCTAGAGAGTAGATTATAAAAGCTAGACATGTATACCATCAAGCTAATAAGGCTACGAATTGGCTAGCCAATTATACCGGTTCATTTAACTTGGCATTCATCAATTTCAAAACCCGCCGGTAGGTTATCTGTCTATCCTACTAGAGGACATATCAAGAGAGTCGTTTTCCCATACTAGTAACTTAAAGGCTTGTATCTATCCTTTTATGATTAAATAAAAAATTTCTTGATGGGACCATAAACCTCTTTCCACCAAGGTCTTCTAGAATGAAAGGAAAAGAAAATGAAAAGATATACTACACTCATAATTCAATCCCAAAGCCTATAACAGGTGGATGCCATGTTTTTTATGAATACATAGAACATATGCCCCACCGAAAAAGGCGAACAGTAAATTAATCAGCACTTGTTTCTCTTCTATCCTTCTCCGAATCATCTGTAGTGTAGATTTCGATAAACTTGCAATAAATTAGAAGTGAAACAAATGCTTTGAAGGTTCATCTTAGGTTTTCATTTATAAGCAAAAAGCAAATTCCTAGTAGCTGCCTTTTCCATCACACTCCCGTAATATTGTGTAAATGGAGTGTTGCTGTTCCTTTCAAGCTGCATGTTAACCAAATACCGTGTTTAGTGCAATTACCTTCATCAAATCCTGGGAAAACTCAAAACATGGAAAAATTTTATATGGAGGGAAAGAAAATAAAACCTGAAGAAATGATTCAACAGACTGCTCATCTTTTGGTGAGAATGCAACCTCATCTCTCTTCTTGCGGACAAACTCAATGTTCTGCTCCACCTTGAGCAAGAGGAGAATTTCAGTCATTGGTAATTATTAGCAAATCATTCCTACTCATACACATTGTTGACATAAACGCAATTCATCACACAATGGAAGGTTTTGGTGACCTTAGAAGAACTAAAGAAAAACGTAATTGGATTCCGACTACTGATATTAGACCTACTTTCTACAGTCAATAACATTGCACTTTGTTGTCTTTCTATTGACTCATAAAGGTCAATATGCTTTAATAGCCATAAAGCCATAAACATTTCAGACGAAAAGTATGTTGTCAAAGAATTCTAAATTAAGAGGGAAGTTATTTGTCAAATTTTACAACTAAACCCTTGTCTTGAGAAAAATAAATTACCTGGTCTATAAAACGCTTCACCACTCGCCGGAGACCCTCAATTGTAGTTGTCTCATGGAACTTCCTCAAACGGATAAGTGGTATTGTTGCCAACTCGGGAAAAGATATGTGATAACTCCACTTAGCAAAGTGCGCCACAAGTAACTCAACCGTAGAAAGAACACATTCTTCTTGAAAGTTCCGAGATTTTAACCAATATTTTGGAAACTGCATCATAACTCATTTATTAGATACATCATGCCTGCACTGTAAGTCCCAAACAGGACTTAAGCCTAGCAGGCAACTTTTAGGAACCGAGGTAAAGAATAATCAAACAAATTTGGACCAAGAAGTTCAGTAGTGATGCCATGTAAACCACTTGAGGGAAAAAGGAATAGTAGAAATCAAATTATTCGACAAGCTAATATGGATTCTGAATGCTGACCTTTAGAGCAGATGAAAAGTTGAAGTTATTTCCAGGCTTTAAACTCTCCTTGCCAATCTTATATTCCAAAAGATCCAGTGTCAATGACGCAATAGGGATGAAAATGCCACTAGAACTGGAGAGATGGTTAAGCCATTGAATGCATTTAACTCTTAGTGGCAAATATCTTGGTCCTGGAAACAGGATAGCTACACCATTTATGATCTGACAGATCATATATAGCGAAGGCTGAAGATCATAGTCATGTATGTAAAGAGATATAAACTCCACCCAGAGATCAATGCAGTTAATATACTGCCAGCTGCATACCTTCTTGACTGCTTCCTGCATATGTCCAATATCCAGCACAAAAAACAATCATTTTGCTCATAGTGCACACTCAAAAGTTAAATTCAGCTACACATCGATGCAGCAATATGCATAAACTAAATAAAGTAGACACTAAGACTCAAGTATTGTCATATTGTACCTTCCTCTTAGTTTGAAGACCGATCTGCAAAATCTTAACAAGTTGCTTGGTGGAATTCTCAACCTTGCTTAATGACTTGTGCATATTCCGAGAACAGAGTTCAACAAAGGAACTCTTCAGAAATCTTATATGCTTAAGTAAAACAGGGTCCAAAGATTTGCAGTGACCAATAAAAGCTCCATATGTTTTAATAAAGCATGTTTCAAAGCATTCAGAGTTAACAGCAGCCACGTCATGTATAATGAGGAAAGAGTGCACTGACAAAGTCCCTTGACCTGCTGCCCACAAATGAACAGACACCTGTAAACAATTCCAGGATTGTTAAGTCATGGATTATTATGATGGCATGAAAACCAATATAACTGCAAAACCCTTCCAGTTGATACTTGCCCATTATTAACGGTAACAGATTCCAAAAATCACAAGATTCTATGTTCCAAGCTATAGCTATATAATGCGTAAATTGTGCTTTTGCACTCTATTAACTAGTTATTGAAAAAGGATATCACAATAAATAGTCCAGCCAACACACAGTTCCCCCCAGACACCACCATCTTGAGGTTAAATAGAGTCAATGAAAGTTATTAATGTTCTGAATTTCACTATACCTTGATGAGTCTGCGTAGTAAAGCAGGAAATGCAACAAACAACATCATGGAAGCTCTGACACGAGTTAATGCAAAGGCCAATATCTGATGGTCAGTAACTACATTCAAAAACTGCAGGGTACTTCTTAAATAAGACTTGATAAGTGGCCTCGTAGCTTTCCATTTTGAAGTGTTCTTTAGCTCCAAAATGGCCTCCTTCCTCTCATTGGAGAGAGATACTCCTAGCATTTTCCGGAACATATCATCAGCCTCGGCAAGCAATAACATCACGATCTTGCTAAAACTAAAACTGTCTTGGATAACACTTGAAGAGTCTGTTCCACAATGACAAGCAGCCCTATATAAATTTAATAGTCTTATAAAGGCAGGTATGCTTTGCTGCTCTTTAGCTAGTCGATATAGAGCATCAATTGAAGAGCTACTGAACATCTTGCTCACATCTACCCTTGAGGTATTTCGTTCTGCAGATTTGCCACCACTGTCACTAGCCTCATCATCATCTGAATACTGCAAGAAAAAGAAACAACTAGTTATAAATCAAATGACAGTGTTAGCTACTATAGATTTTAACAGAGTCATAATTGCTCAAATAAACCTTGAGAGCCACAGGGAGAATCATTTAGATAGTAATAGCAGATCCTTTTAATAGGTGCATATGCCTGTAAAACTCAGCATTAACTCTAAATTTTCATTGGTCACTGAAAAGAAGTATCACAGAAGAGTAACTCACAATTTCTTCATCCCTTAGTGCCTTTAAACGCTTCTTGTTGCTTTCTAAAAATTTTGCAAAGTCTGGATCCTGAAAATAGTCAAGCAAACTTATTTATTGAGTATATACAAATTTGTAATACAAAAAAGACAAAATTAGAACCCCAAGATGATATGCAAGCATTTACCAAAAACATATACTTATGCATATCAGCACAAAAGGATGCAAATACACTTCCACTTTTTGACAAAAGCTTTCAACTTCACCACACAGTACAATGACTACCTTCATATTATTCTAGATGCATTAATATAGCCACAAAAAAAAGAATCAGTTTGTGGGAAGGATTTATCGTATCATTGAAACAAGTATGTTGATGAGGAAAATCAACATTAATGACATTCAGAGGACATAACTCTGCATGAGCCTTAATTCTGCTTTAGATGGCAGAAAGAAGAAATTTTTGCGAAATAAATAACTCTCACAGATTAAAAAATCGACATTTTGATGAAAATACACACACAAGATCAGAAAGACGATAATAAATAGAAACAAATTGCTTTGAGCAAGGAACTATAATAACATCACCTTGTCTTTCAACCTCTTTAACTTTTTCATCTTCTTTGCAAGCTCTAAACGTGCTTCATTGTTCTGCACCGGCAAAGTACCATCAACTTTCCTGTCTGAAAACAAAAATGAACTCTTTAAGTGACATATAAAGAAGGAAAATAAAATCAAAACGTAATAATTCTATCAAAAACAACTAGTCTATAACAATAAATGAGCAACACTCTACTAACCTTCTTGATGACTATCCAATTCAGTCTCCCCGACAAGACTAAAACTTTCATCCTGATCAATTCACCATACAACAACCTCAGGCAAAACCAGAACAATTAAAAGAACCAAATTAACAACACAGCTGTTCAAGACAACGTAGTTCAAAACCTCTGACAAATATCCGTCGCTGTCGGAATCATCCGCGTCCTCATCACTCTCATCTTCCCCGAACACCGCATCAAGTGAAGCGTCTTCGGTATCTTCAAATACATTGTTCCTAAGAATCACAAAGGAAGTTAGTAAACTATCAAATCTCCATACCAAATTCCACCTTTTCTTTTGTATTACCTTGTGTTAGAAAGCTCTGTTTCGTCAGCTTCGACTCCCTCAGCCTCGGCTCGCTCGTCTTCTGCATGACCAAATTAATCAATCTGCTTAGTCACAACCACATTCACAAAACAAAAGCACGCGATTTCTAAAACCTTACTCTTGGAAGCTTTCTTCTTGAACACAGACTTCAGCTTTCGCTTTCTTCTCAGAACCGATTGAAGGTTCTTCTTCGCGAACTTCCTCGCCTTCTTCCCCAATTTCCCCATTTCGTCACCTTCTCAAAACCACCGCAAAAACCCTTAACAAGAGTGTACACGGGCAGCTAGGGGCTAATGGACTTGAGGTTTGAAATTAAAAAAGTAGAGGGAACATTGTGCAATTTAAGATATTTTTGTTTCAACCCAGCCGCCATCTAGTTTGTTTTAGCAAACAATGCAACGGGGATGATTACCGTTGGATCGTGGATCGGACGGGTCTATGTTCATTCCTAAATTTCAATTAGGGTTTTGGCACCAAGGGACTAGAAAATCATTATGAAAAATTTCAAGGGCCGAATAGCAATTCATTAATGTAGGAAGATATTTAAATTGATATTTTATAGAATGCCATATACAACGTCGTTTTCTGAGTGCCTTGGCCACCAAGTATACACGCCACTGGAATTTACACGATATTCTCAATGGCCCATAGGACTCTTTTAACCGGCCTGGGATCACTACAACCGGCCACGCTCTTCTCTGCGCGTAAATTCACGTGTAGCTATATTTATAAGCGTTCATTCGACGCGAGCCGTAGAAGAACAAAGCCACCGCCAAAAAGCGTTGAAGGATATTTTACGAAATTCATGTTTTCTACAAGGCCATTTTGGGAATTGAAAATAAATCTGCGTTAGTATAAAAATCTGTAAAAACCCACCATCGTTACATTTCTGTTTAATCGCTTGCGGCTAGGGTTTTAGAGAACTGCTCACTCTCTCTCCGTCCCTTCAGGTTTGGTTTTCGATTTTAGCCTTCTCTTTTGACTGATTAGATCGATTGTTTGATGAGACGTGTTCATGTCGTTCTTACTGGTTCTGTGTTGTGTGAGGACGCTCTTTGATTAATTGATTTAGATCTGTACCTCTTGATTTGAGAGTTGAGCTAGTTTCTTGGAGTTTGATTCATTTTCTGTAATTGCGTCAGATCTGATGGATTTCTTTGAAAGTAGAAGATTATGTGTTAGATTTGGTTGTTTTCTGTGTGATCTGTTTTCTTTTCTGTGTTTCATATCAATCATGTTTACCTTCTTTGTTAATGCTCCGATTAACGTATAAATTGTGATTTAGTGCTGGCGCTATTAATCTACGTGCTTATTTAAGTTTCTTTGATCTTTCTTATGCTATTTGTGTGAGCCTGTACAGTTCCTATGCTTAGTATTCAACTCTTTTTGCCTGATAGTTACGTTCCTAAATCGTTTTCACTGTGCTTAGGATCAAAGCGATTTTATTACGTTTGTGGATATCGACTTTAGTTTAGGTAATATGTATCCTATTTAGACAATAATGTAACCAACGATGATTGTTTACTTTCCGGTGGCAGATTAAGGAAAGGGGTCCAGTATGGGTAAAGAAAAGGTTCACATCAACATTGTGGTCATTGGCCATGTCGACTCTGGTAAATCAACCACAACCGGTCACTTGATCTATAAGCTTGGAGGTATTGACAAGCGTGTGATCGAGAGGTTTGAAAAGGAAGCTGCTGAGATGAACAAGAGGTCATTCAAATATGCTTGGGTGCTTGACAAACTCAAGGCTGAGCGGGAACGTGGTATCACCATTGATATTGCTCTGTGGAAATTTGAGACCACCAAGTACTACTGCACTGTCATTGATGCCCCTGGACATCGTGACTTTATCAAGAACATGATTACTGGAACTTCCCAGGCTGATTGTGCTGTCCTCATCATTGACTCAACCACTGGTGGTTTTGAGGCGGGTATCTCTAAGGATGGTCAGACGCGTGAGCATGCTTTGCTTGCCTTTACCCTGGGTGTCAGGCAAATGATTTGCTGCTGCAACAAGGTTTGTAATTTGTTCTGTTGTGTATTATAGTGTTGTGCAATAACTTATTAACTTAATGTGCTCATATAATTAATTATTCATTGCTAACAGATGGATGCCACCACTCCTAAATACTCCAAGGCAAGGTATGACGAAATTGTTAAGGAAGTGTCATCTTACTTGAAGAAGGTGGGTTACAACCCTGATAAAATTCCTTTTGTCCCCATTTCTGGATTTGAGGGTGACAACATGATTGAGAGGTCCACCAACCTCGACTGGTATAAGGGTCCAACCCTTCTTGAGGCTCTTGACTTGCTCAGTGAGCCCAAGAGACCCTCAGACAAGCCCCTGCGTCTCCCACTTCAGGACGTGTACAAGATTGGTGGTATTGGAACAGTCCCTGTTGGTCGTGTTGAAACTGGTATTTTGAAGCCTGGTATGGTTGTGACTTTTGGTCCAACCGGACTGACAACTGAAGTTAAGTCGGTGGAGATGCACCACGAAGCTCTCCAAGAGGCTCTTCCTGGCGATAATGTTGGTTTCAATGTGAAGAACGTTGCTGTTAAGGATCTTAAGCGTGGATTTGTTGCCTCAAACTCCAAGGATGACCCTGCTAAGGAGGCAGCTAACTTCACCGCCCAGGTTATTATCATGAACCACCCTGGTCAGATTGGAAATGGTTATGCCCCTGTCCTGGATTGCCACACCTCTCACATTGCAGTCAAGTTTTCTGAGATCCTCACCAAGATTGACAGGCGATCTGGTAAGGAGCTTGAGAAGGAGCCCAAGTTCTTGAAGAATGGTGATGCTGGATTTGTGAAGATGATTCCTACCAAGCCCATGGTTGTTGAAACCTTCTCGGAGTATCCTCCTCTTGGCCGTTTCGCCGTGAGGGACATGCGTCAGACGGTGGCAGTTGGAGTCATCAAGAGTGTCGAGAAGAAGGATCCTACTGGAGCCAAGGTGACCAAATCTGCTGCCAAGAAGAAATGAACGTTGCAAGTTAGAGAAGGCTATCATGGAAATAAAGATTGGGTTCTTGCTAGTCGTCTATTCGTAGTGTTTTCATTAGTATGTTTTGAAAACTACTGTTGCAAGTCCCGGAGCTGTTATTCGCAGAATTGGGTTCTTGACCGACGGTGGCATGACCCTGTATTGTCATAATCAGCCAGGAGTCGCTTATTGTCTTAATCCTCTCCTGGCCACCGTTTCAAATGTTTGTAGTACTTGCCTTCTATTTTTGTGTGATACTATTATTACTGTGTGTTTATGTTTCAAGTGATACTTTGCCTTCTCTTGGACCTATTTCAACACTGTTTTGCTATAATTTTTTTTAATATGCGATACAATGCTGGCTTTTTATATTTACATCAAAGTATCAATTTATTACGAATGCAAGGACCAACGTACGACTTCCACTATTTACTTGGCAAAGAACCATATCAACTACATGTAAATGAAACATTAACAAATCTGAAAGGTACGATTTGGATATGGGCCAAGTATAGGTTTGGACAATTAGGATGTTGGGTTCTTGTGCATGTGGTTTGGTACGCAGTCGTCACTTACACGCTCTGTTTCCTCAACTTCTTGTGTTCTGTTTCAGAGAGAATGTGGAAGGTATGTTTTTCTAATAGATCAAACAAATAGACTTGAAATTTGATTATTAGATTAGCTAAGAAACAAATTCAGCTAATACACTCATACAGAAACCGAAGAGGAGAGGAGAATCTCATCTACTTATCTCCTATGAAAATTTTCTTACTAAAAAAAAAGCAAGGAGAGATCATGCCCTCTTATAGCAACACATTAATGTCCATATTCAGTTTCCACGATCATGTTGATATACTCCAAATCACAAGTTTTTGAGAGCAGATTCATGAGTGGCTTTCTGTGGAGTCAGTTTTGCAAGTAAGGCTTTGTTGTGACAGTGCTCTGCATCAACAAAGTAGAAATTTCCATTGGCTTTGAATGTTACAAAGGGCCTGTTTGTCTGTGGTGGTCGAATGTCGGAAAACTTGATAGTCTTCGGGATGTATGTTGCCAACCAGGACATCATTTCCACCTCAAAGCTGTCCGATCCAGGTTGCCACCTCAGCTTGTGAATGTAAGGGCTTACAAACCAGTGAAGCGCAGCTGTCGTTGAGGCGCTGAAAAATATGACAGTGGATGCAACTGCACCTTTGAAGATTACATTCAGGTCCGGAGCAGTCATAAAGGTTATAACAGGACCCAAGGATACAGAGAGACAGCAGGTTGACAGAGAGAGCATTTTTACTTTCTTGATGGTTGATGAGATCGGACCATAATAGATTACTCCGGTATCCTTTTCATTCTCTCCAGCTTCTTTGCCTCTTCTCGGTCCAATACTGATCCTGTCATCGTCTTCTCTTGAGGTAGCTTGAGATGCCCACCTTTTCTGCCCAGAAGCAAGCTGGATGGCATTGTTGAAGTTAAACCTAGTATTCTGAGTGTGCGGCCAAGTACCAAAAGAACGGAGATGGTAACCTGAAGCAGAAAGAAAGTAGCAGCAAGAGTACATGTCTGAGAACAAGCTGCTAATTAGAAATTAATCCCAATACAGTTTAAGATTTGAGCTGGTAGTCAGCAGAAAGCTATCATTACCATAAGATACAAAATACTGACAGATGTTTAAAATGATTAAATGAGAAAGAGATCATATAGATCAAGTAATCAAATAAATGTTTCCAATCTTAAAAGGATGATCACTTTGGTACATCATGTTTTCCGATCATATAAAGTTCACGACTGGTTGCACTGATCACGAACTCTTGCAACAAAAGTTATTACTTCCACAAGTTAAAAGAGACAGGAGCATGCATGTTGTGAAATCTCATCAATAAATTCTAAAATCAACATGAACAGGTTATCAAATTGCCAAGGTGAATGATACTTACTTCCATCCCAAGTCACACATATCATATTAATGAAAAACTGAAAACAGAAATATCTAAAGCACGGTAAAGAAATTTAACGTGAAGATAAGTCCGATTACTGAGGCATCGTGGAAGTTCCAAGACAATCATGCAAGCTGCTTCTCTACTTAGAAATAGTAAGAAAAGATTGGCCCAAGAGTGGGTAGCAAACAAAGGTTTAGGGATATCATTATTCTGCAGTTACGGTTTCTTATCAGCTTTATACACCATCAATTGAAACTCGTGCTAATAAGCAACAGATATCTAATGGAAAACGCAATCTAGCAATCAACAATGTCCTAAAACACTTGTTGTAGCACAAAAAAACATAATAATCTCCAAACAAAATAGTCATTCTTAGATCTTTTAAAAAAATCAAGTGAAACTAAAACCTTGCAAGCAAGACAGTGTCAAGTGGGAAGACAAACAAATGCATCACATAGTCTCATACAAATAACAGGACACGCAAATTCAACTGTAATGTTCAGTTTTTGATAAACCCCAGAATAAATCTTTCTAGTACAAGCAGCTTACATCAGAAATGGTGGATAAATAAAAAAATTTCAACAAGAAAAGAGTTGACAAGATCGCAGGCACAAATACACCCAACTTTCTTCCCATATAAAATGTTCCTAAGAACGCCTAAGCATAAAAAACCGTTTGAAAGCTTTTATATAAATCAACAAATTGAGAACAAAGAAAACAAAGAACACGATAAGATTCTCAGATACCCAAGCATAGGAAAGATTGTAACTTTGTACCAACCCAATGATCAACCAACAAACTTGAAACTAATCTCAACTTCAAGGGATTGATGCTCTCGACTCGGTAAAACAACACATGGGATGGGACTAATTAGGTTCCTTTAATAATCCGCCTACTACAAATGAACTGCAAAATTGAAGAATGATAAAAACCTGAGTGAAAGTGAGTGCCTTTGGATTGGGATCGAAGCAAGTATAGTACAGCCGCTCTCGCCATTTGCTTTTGGTTCACAAACCACAGGGAGCTGGTGGGGTTTTGCAAATAGCCCCTTTTTTTATTGTTTAATTTGATTCATAAAATGGACACATGGTATAGTTGTTACACGAGGTCACGAGTTCAATTCTCTGGATGCCCCTCATAAATCTTTATTTTCTCATGACTGACATCCTTTTTAGAGTTTGTTTTGTCCTTTTCTTTTCCTTTGATACATTCACGAGTGAAACTGAAAACAAGCTCTACTCGCACTCACCGGTCACCATTTCCTACCAGTTCTAAAAACCAACTTCTCTATCGTCTATCTTCCCACTTACTGACCCATCTGCCAAATCCTTGAAAAGCTCCAGTCTTTCGGTCAACCACTGCCCATTGGGTTTCATAAACTGTACTTACTTCTCATTTTCATACAGTTTTTGAATACCTTCAGACAAGATTAAAGATTGCTACTTTGAAGCTTTGTAAAGAGATAAGGTAAGCATACAAGCTGTCAGTTGTGTTTTTTTTTCCGAATTGTGAAGAAAAAAATTCTTTTTCGTCTTTCTTTGTTATTTGAGAATAATTTCTTCTGTGTTAGATAAGATTAAATGAATGTGCTTGAATCTTCTTCTTCTTCTTTTTTTCGCAGTTTTCATTTTTTGTGTTTTTACGAGTAATAGAAACTAATAAAGTTGGAAAGCTTGAGCATTTTTGGATGTGTATCTGTGGTTCTGATGGATCCCGTCTTTTATGGTCATCAGATGGAACCAATTGGTGGGTCCATTGCGGATTTCAGGAATGTTAGACTGGGTGATTCAGATGATAAAGCCAAGGAAATTGAGGGTTTGAAGCATCGCGTAGATGAAATCTTCCAGAATGTAGATAAAGTGAGATTGATTTGATTCTTAAACTTTACATGTACTGCTTCTTTTCTGTTGTTTCCTGATTCAAGTGCATCAACTAGTTTTGTTTTTAATTTCTAAACATGTAGCTTGAGCAAAGGGTCAATGAGGTTGACCTATTCTACTTGGAGATGAGTAAAAAGCAACCGACTGCTTCAAAAACTAGCTCTGTTGTGAAAGAAAAAGATAAGGAAAGACATGTCCCAAGCATTAAAAAACAGCAGCAAGACGCTTCACGGCGAGAGGCAGCAGCTTCGAAGAGAATGCAAGAGCTTATGCGCCAGTTTGGAACAATATTACGTCAGGCAATGTTCAATGCCTTGTCATGTGCCCTCTCGATTATCAGCTGTAATCTTAGGCTTTGGCTGAACTCTACTTGTTTTATATTTGTAATAGGCCTACATTGCATTTTTTGACTTCAGGCAACAAGACCTTCATGTTTCACCATATCTTCGTATTTTATCATGATAAATTTATTGGCTTCAACAGCAACTGAATCAGATGTAACAAGTATTGTTGTAAATCATTCTTATTGAAGCTTAGGGACATAATGATACTCATTTGCATTTTTACTTTCTTATCTGATTTTAGATAACACAGCACAAGTGGGCATGGCCCTTTATGCAACCAGTGGATGTGAAGGGTTTGGGTCTGGATGACTATTATGAGGTAAAAGTTCTATCTTTGAAAATCTTCACTCTTCAAATTGTCAAAGTCCCTATCTAATGCATATTGTGACATGTCCTTGACAAGTGCATTTACGAATGGAAATTTCTGTAACTTCAGTTTCATGTCATTACTTGTTTGTGAACTTGGACATTGTCCCATACCCAAGTTTCTTTTGGCCATTTTTTTGATTGATCGAGTAATTGCCCAGGCACCTTGGCATTTGATTTTCTGTTACAAATTGCGTTTTATGTTGTCTGCCTAGGTTATTGACAAGCCCATGGATTTCAGTACAATAAAAAATCAAATGGAGGCAAAGGATGGCACTGGATATAAGACTGTCCGGGAGATATGTGCTGATGTGAGGTTAGTTTTCAAGAATGCAATGAAATACAATGAAGAAAGAAGTGATGTTCATGTAATGGCAAAAACTTTGCTTGGAAAATTTGAAGAGAAGTGGCTACAATTCCTACCTAAAGTCACTGAAGAGGTAACTTTTAAGCAAGCTGTCTTAGCTTTGGAAGTTATTCACTTTCTTCATTTCCAAATCATAAAAACAGTTACTTTTGCTGTTGATGTCTATGACTGTTAACTTTGAAGTCAATGTATATACAGGAAAGAAGACGAGAAGAGGAGGAAGCTGAGGCTCAGTTAGGCATGCAACTTGCTCAAGAGGCTGCTCATGCAAAAATGGCTAGAGATTTGAGTAATGAGGTAGTTTACACCAATTAATACTAAATCAAAATTAATAACCTTCAATACAAAAATGCTTTTGACTCTCTTGCATATAGAGTGGGTAGAAAGAATTTGAAAATGATTTTAGTTCTTCCAACATGGTGAAGTTGCTGTTGCTATTGATATACTTTAATGTAAATAGAGTTCTTCTAATAGGATTCCAATAGAGGGTATGTCGTCTCACATTATGCTTACTCTTTTCAGCTATATGAGCTTGATATGCATTTGGAAGAACTTAAAGAAGCGGTTGTTAAAAAATGCAGGTTTGTCCTATCACCTTTATGTCTGATGTGGTGAATGCTTTAATTATAAATTTCTATTTGCTGTAGTTGGAATATCTTTGTGATTGTCATTGTTTTGCGTGTCAATTTTGCATAATTAACAATCAACATTTATTACTGGTCTGGAGTTGCTTTGAAGTTCCTAATCAACTTCTTAGGCTTTTCTATGTTGCTTTTCCATTGGATTATTTTTATATTACCTTATTGTCGAATAATGTCAAATGGGTGATTATTTGTATATTACCTTATAGACGAATAATGTCAAATGGGTGATTATTTGTATATTACCTTATAGACGAATAATGTCAAATGGGTGATATATCATCTTTCTTCTGATGCATTCTACGGTTGCCTGAATGGTTAAATTTAGTGTTTCTGTGAAAATGTATTCATTGGTCTTAATTTCCAAGTGCAGTGAATCATTATGTTGTTAGATTGTGGAATTGTTCTGACCTGAGTAGTTTTTTCTGCATTCTGGTGTGGCAGAGCCTCTTGTATCTGGCAGTTGTCTAGAAACATGTAGATTATAATAAGGGATGAATCATTGTGCTTTTTAATTGTTATATTGGGTTGCTTCTTAAAGGATACTACTTTTGGACGATCTGGATAGTAAAGACTGTCGATTTTTCATATTTGCGTTATGATGAAGGTATTATAACTCTGCTTCCTTACTTTCTTCAGCAAGGGAAATTTGATTCTGGAAATGCTGTTACAGGAAAATGTCTACTGAAGAGAAAAGAAAACTCGGGGCAGCCCTTACGAGATTGTCTCCTGAAGATCTAACTAAAGCATTAGAGATTGTTGCTCAAAACAATCCAAGCTTTCAAGCGACAGCTCAAGAGGTGGATCTTGACATTGATGCACAGGTAAGTTTCTTCATACTGCAATCCTTTTCTGCATCCTTATTTCTGGGATTTAAATGTTCTGGTTTGTGAAGGAACAAAAGTGTGATTAATACAATGGTCTTGTTTTATGCAGAGTCAATCAACATTGTGGAGGTTAAAATTTTTCGTGAAAGATGCTCTTGAAGCCCAAGGCAATGCTGCAGGAAGCGTGGGAGGCAATACGAATGCTCGGACCAATATTAACAACAACAACAATAACAACAGTAAAAGAAAACGAGAGATATGTGATGCAATTGCGAAAACTGGCAAGAAGAGGAATAAAAAGTCATCATCTTGATCACAAAAACCTGAGTGTGGTCCTGGCTATCTTTCTCCTTGGATGGAGCAGCTTACTACGGTTACATTTCTTCTACAAAATGGGCCTGACTAGGTTTCTGTAGGAATACAGCTTACTGTGTTGTACCAAATTACCAATGGTCTTAGACTCAAAATCTCTTTCCCCCTTGTCTTGTATCAATTCTTTATCTGAACAAAGACTTTGTTGCCCATCAAATCAAACAAAACCTTGTACACATACTAAGAATCAAAAGCCGTGTGTTCTTATGCTTCCTTAGCAGCCTCTATGATATTGAAGTGAAGAGAAAAGCAGCTAGTTTAGTTTACTTCCATGTAACTATTTGCCTAATGACAAAAAAACTTTTCTTATAATATTTCTTTTAATTTAAATATGATAATTTGTCAAAAGCATTTATTTAAAAATAAAATTTTGATTTTGATTGCATTGAAACTTGTTTATTGG
>JAOTAZ010019544.1:0-18638 GCA_025629785.1 Erythroxylum oxycarpum | reverse complement strand
TCTACTGATAATCTCTTTGGAGAAAATTTTCTTGCTGACATTTCAGGTATGCACTCGAGTGTGGACGGGGGCATAGATCTACAAAGGAGTCAAGCTGCTGAGATGAACCTCGCACACAGGCCTGACGTTCCTCCCAAGCTACAGGATCCACCATGAGCGCTAGGTTGTTTCTCTTCCTGCATTTTCAATATATTTGTGTGCCTTAATTGGAACTGGTATGAAATTATTTTGTATGAATGTGTTGCTTAAGAGTGGGGGGAGAGACTAGCTAAATAGGATTAGTGTTAGTTAGGTAGGATTTGAATTTCTTGTTTTAATAAATCAACTTTCCTTTTAGCCCTGAACCTTTTCTTTGACTGAATGATACATGGAGCAGGTAGAAGAGATTAGGTAATTGAGCTTAGTTTGTTTGATTGATCGTCCCAGATTGCTAAGGATCGTTTTGGTTTATGTTTCTTTTTCAGGAACTTTTACCGCGACATGGAATCATTCGCCGCGACGTGGGCCATCTGTCTTGTCGTCACTTCGCGGCGTCCTCTAGTTGGTACATTCTGACGTGTTCATCATGCGCGGCGACGAGTAGCAATGCTTTCGTCGTGACATGCATCATTTCCTACGTCGCGACGTACGGTCTCTTTAAGTAATCTTAGCCAGTGAAATTTCTTTTTTGTCTTTTTTGTACGCTGTTCATTTCTTTTGTCTAGTGTCCCTTTAGTCTTTTCACCCTCGCGCCCTTCTGCATTCCCCCTTGCCGTTTCGTCTTCCACCTTACTTCATTCTTCTTACCTCACTTTGCTGTATTCCCCCTTGACATTCCTTTCATTGCTGCTCCTCGCCCTCCTTTCAGTCCCCACCGTCTATGTTTATTCTTCATCCTCCGCCTTCGCTATTCTCCTCGCATTCATCTCCGTAAGGGTATCATTCCCTTTTCTATTTCTCTTTCGTTTTTGTTTTAGTGGTTTAGACTCGGTTTTCACGGCGAACTTCGTTCGTCGTGATGTGTCTAAAAATTGCCTCTCGTCGTGACGTGCGATTCACCTCGTCGCGACGTGCCAAGTTTCATGCCTCGCTGCGACTTCACGTCGCGATGTCTGACGTGCCTCGTCGCGACGAACAAATTCATCGCGACGTGCGATTTGCTCATCGTGACGTGTGATCAAAGAACTTGTCTCGCCGCGGTGTCTTCCCACACGTCGCGGCGAGGAGGCAGTTTTCACCTCTTTTGCTTTATTGATTTTGCATTGTCTATTTTCTGCAGGAATATGCCTCGTACAAAGAATGCAAGCAGGGCCGATCAACCCTCTTCCCCTTCCCATGTCCTCCCCTCCTCGAGTTCGCTCGAATTTTCCTCCGAACACTCTCCTGTGCCACACCCCGCTTCGTCGTTGGCCTCTTTGGAGTTTTCCTCGGAAAACTTCCCCCTCCTCAACCTTCCCATTCATCCGATCATCCAGTTTCACCAACTCACTCTTCCTCTCCTCCAGTCGATCCGGAGTATACTGCCCTGGTTGCAAAAATTGAGTCCAGGGCATTACTCAAGGAATGACCCTTCCCTCTCACTCCTCATAATAACCCTTTTGTTCGCCAGCTCGTCTAATCCCATCTATCAGGCTTAGTGCAACCTAGGACCCCTGGCAATGCCACATTTGTCCGCCACTTCTATGCCCAAGCTCGTCACTTCGGCACCTTCGGAATTAATTTCCGAGGTGTCACCGTTCCTCGCGCCTTTTCCGCTATTGCCATCCGTGAGCAGTTTAACCTTCCTTCAACCCCTCATTGTCACTATGCCACCCTAATTCATGACAACCCCTGAGGGTGCCGACTGGTATCAACCCAGGGGCTCCCAATGATATATTCGCCGAGCTGACCTTTGCCCTGAGGCCCGTCCTTGGCTCCATCTTATATGTAACAACGTTCTTCCTACTTCCCACCTTGCATTCGTCCCTAAGGAGCAAGCTCTTTACATTTTCCTGCTAATGGTTGGCAGACCTGTTGACCTTGCTTATGCCATCATCTCCGCCCTTCGCCAATCTGTTCTGACCTCTAACCTTTCCCATTCTATCATCTTCCCTCATCTCATCACCAATGTGTTTCGGGCTTATTAGGTCCCGAAACATCCCACCGACCATACCTTTGAGCCTGCCTCCTTCTTCAAATACATTCATCTCCGCCCTCCCCGTCATCTCCCTCCTCCTCGTCTTTCTCCTCACCCTCCCCCTCCATCCCTCCTTCTCCTCCGACCCCTCCTTTCCCACCACCTAGAGCTCTTTTGCCCCTTCTTTCCCCACCCGTTGTTGCTCTCCATTTTGAGGCGTTGCCTCGCAAGGACACCCCCTCCTTCTTCTTCTTCCATTCCTTCACCCTCCCCCTCTCTTGACCATCAGGTTTCCCTGCTTCGCGAGGACATTCGGCGTCTTGAGGCCTAGCTGGCGGCTGACCGCCAGTTCTACCGCCAGATGTATGCCTTGCTTGCGGATCGCTTGCATCTTCCTATTCCTCCAGCGGCCCCTGAGTCTTCGCCTGTCCCTAGTACATCTACCGCTACTCCTCTAGCTTCCCCAGCTGTTGATCCTCCGGCCTAGCATTGGCGCTTTGCTATTTTGTTTTCTTGTATTTCTTTTCTTTTGTTGTATTTTTCTGTAGTTAGTTATTTGGATCCTTGGTCAATTTTGTACTCGCATTATTTTCCTTAATGATCAATCTACAGTTTTTTCTCTTCTATCTCTTTGTGCACTGTTATTTTTCCGCTTCACTTGCTATATTTTCATTGAGGACAATGCATGATTTAAGTGTGGGGAAGCTGTTTCCCTATGTATTTTTCTTGTTGCATGCCTGTGGACATTGTGTTTATGAATGTGTAAGCCAATTTTGCTTTATGTTCGTACAACTTGGCAAACTTTAAAATTTTTTGTCATTCTACTGTCCCTCGCCGCGGCGACAGATTACACACCGCAGTGAGGGTGACCATTAAGCAAGCACGTCGCGGCGTGTACACAGCTTCACGTCACGACGTCTACACGTCGTGGCGAGGCTACTACTTTATCACGTACGTCGTGACGTCCTCACGCACACGTCACAGCGCACAATACTGCACATCGCGACGTGACACATTATTATAGAAATGACATTTTTGCTAAACTTTTTGATCCATCCACACCTTCTCCACACTGGTCTTTTGTAACTGTTGTCTGCAAAGATTTTATAAGTTTCAAGGTGGTGCTTGAGTTTTTGAAAATACCTTCCATTCTTTTAACAATAGTCAGAATTGGCAAAATTTTGCTTTTAATGATTTCAACACAAAGTGAATGGAGGCATGCTAACAAAGTAGCACTTTAAGTTTTTGAGACTTGAGATTGTTCATGGAGACAATACCCTTGTTGGAAGGATATTTGAGCCAAAATTTTTCTTCTATCTTTGTGTGCATCTGCTTGTTTCATACTTCTCTAGAACTTGTGTCAATTCTTACTCAAAGCTTGATGGACTAGAATTTTGTTGATATGATAGAGGCATTCTTTCTTCACCCCTTTTACCTAAACACAGTCCCATAAACACTTATCCGTTGCTAGCCCTTTGAGCCTTATTGTTTATGAGCACTTGCATGCCTATTTACATGATGTCTTAGTTTATTTGCTTCTGCATATTGTTTGAAAAAAAAAGTTTCCCAAAATAGGGGTGGTGAATTTTGTGTGTTCCAAAAAGGGACAATGTCTCTAAAATGAGACAATGTTAAAAAAAAGTGTCATGTTTATACAACTGTTAAAATTTCCAGTTCGATTGTTGACATTGGTTCCATAATTAGTACATGTGTTCATACTATTCTTTCTTTCACTTCATACATTCATTTAGCCTTCCGCACATTACAACCCTGAAAAGTCCTCTTGATCCTAAAAAAGATAGTTCTTGTAGTAGAGAAATAGAACTGACACAAGCTTATGGTAAGGGGTGGATTAAGCAGATTTAGAAAAATATCCCTAAACACTAGTGAAATGAGCGCAAACACTTAACCCTAAGTGATTTTCTTCCGTCCAATCTCTTGAATTAAAATTCTTTCAGTGTTTGTTTTATTAGCACTCTTCCAATTTGTTTTGATTGAATTATGAGAAAGTGAATTGCATCAATTTCCTTCTATTTTTTGAGCATGAGTGGATTTTTCTTTTATACTTGTATCGTTTTGACTCTTGTAAACTTTTTCCAGGAGTACAAAGGTCTAAGTGTGGGGGAATTTGATTGAGCCCAAGTTGTTATTATTAATTGGCTGCATTTTTATAATTGTTAAAGTACTTTTTAACTCCTTATTGCTGAATTTTGTGCTTAAATTAGCTCATATGAATTGCAAATTGTTAATAAAATTGTTACAAATTGATATTACTTGCATTATAATTTTTTCAAGGACAATTGATGCTGCAAATTATAGTTTAATTGTAGGTACACAAAGAGTCAACCATGCCAAGAAGTCAACACGTCGTGAGCCTTCTAGCACGTCGTGACGAATCAAACAGAACAGATCAGGCACGTCGCGACGTAAGCCAATTTCCAAGTCGCGGTGCATCAACGGACAATCGCACATCGCGACGTAAACAATTCAACACGTTGTGGCGAGCGACCCAGAACACACGTCGCGACGTCGATTAATTCGTACGTCACAATGTGCAGACGGATACCCGGACCATAAATGAAAATTATCTCACTGTTCCGACCCGACCGGACCTCGATTCTTCAAATAGTTGCCAAATTAGGTCAAGAGGGCGGCTGGCTACTCATCTTCTCCCTGAGTACATACACATAGAGATATTCATTTGGAAACCTAGAGAGGATCCAGACATTTCCATCATCGCCATCCATTCCCTACCGCAGCCATCAACCACTGTCAACATTTCATCATCAACTACATCACATCATCTACACCGTAGGATCATCTTCACTATGGATGCCGTCGGAGTTACAACAGTGTTGAGGACGACGACCGCCATGCGTGGTTAGGCTTTCCGATCCTCTTGAAGATGTAGCAATGTCTTAAGTTCACCGTGAGCTTCAAAGGGGAGTAGTCAAATATTGTCTGAAATTTAATTATATTATTGTAAAACTCTGAGTTAGAGATTACGGTGGTATGATTAGATTAGCATGGTTAGGGTTTAATCATGTGTTGAACAATATTTTGTGATTTGGATATTGTTTATGTTGAATCTCGTGCTTGAATACATGAGGTCTCATGTATGTCTTAGGTGACTGCATTAATCCTGAGTATCTGCATGGTTGTGTTTGATATGAATGATTATGTTTTATCCGATGACCAATTGCATGAATATGTCCATTTCACACACTAAGGTTTTTAACAAGGGTTTTAATTAATGGGTTATTTAATTAAATCCTCGGACTTAAAGGGTCCTTTAAGATTGATCTTTCGAAACTTAGAAGATTCTACCCCCGCAAATTTATTTTGAACTGTGATAGCCTAAGCACCTTTTCAAGAGGATTTTCTACCATCTGATTATTAATTTAATTTTTGTTAATTTCAAATTTTCCAAAAATCCAAAAAGATACTTTTTACAATTTTCCTTAGTTGTTTTCTTTAGTTTTGATCAATATACACAAAAGCCCCTTTTTATTACCTTTAATTACATGTTTTGACTTTAGGCTAGCTTTAAACCTTTTTCGTCGGTTCCAATTAAGTGAGACGACCCGAGGTTGCATCTTATACTGCAATCCTTGGTATAAATTGTTTTTGACTGGTTTCCAAGGGTAGATTTTGGAATCGAACGACAAGCCGCGATCAGTCTTCAACCGCTTCTTGATAACTGCTTCTTTCTTCTTGTTTCTTGATCTTTGAATAATCAGTTATTTAGTTGAGTTCTATAACTAACTCAAACTGACTATTCATTTGACATAGTATCGGGTCTTCGTCTTATTTTCAGCTTCCGTCTCATTTTTGTATCGGCTAATTTTTGTATCTGCTTCCATCTCATTTTCTTCCGTCTTATTTTCTACCTCCTTCTCATTTTGTGTCTGCTTCCGTCTCATTTTCCTTCCGTCTTATATTTGCGTCTCATTTCTTCTGTCTCATTTTTGTATCTGCTTCCGTCGCATTTTCTTCCGTCGTATTTTGTGTCTGCTTCCGTCGCATTTTATGTCTGCTTCCGTTTCATTTTGGTTCCATCTCATTTTGTGTCTGCTTCCGTCTCATTTTGTATTTTGCTTCCGTCTCATTTTGTTTCCGACTCATTTTGCTTCTGTCTCATTTTGTGTCTGCTTTCGTCTCATTTTGTACTTGCTTCCGTCTCATTTTTGTATCGTCTTATTTTCCTTCCGCGCCTCGTCTTACTTTCTTCTTCCATTATTATTTGTTCTTCATCAAAATTATTAATCGTAAAGTCATTTTGACTTAACAATCTCCCCCTTTTTGATGACAACAAATAATCATAGAAAGAAAGTATTATTAATAATGATATACACTTAGACGACTATACACACTTGAAAAAATTGTATAGCCAATATCTTCTTTTTCTGTTCTTCTCTTCTTCTTCTTTTTTTTCTCTTCTTCTTGTTCTTCTCTTCCTTTTCTTCTTTTCTTCTTCTCCTATATTTTTCATTTCTTTCTCCTTTTCTCCTTTTCTCCCCCTACTTGTTATTGATCAAAAAGATCATGACCTCAGATGCTTCATAACTTCAGAAAATATTTCTCTCATTTTTGTGCGAAGTGACTTGAGATCTTCTCGAATATACTCTACTTCATTATACAAGTGACTCACAGAAGCACACAGATCATCAATTTTATCTTCAATGTCTTCACCATGCTTCTGTTGTACTACCTCACGACCAACGGTCGTAGTGTATGCATATGAAGATATGACACCTGGTTCAGTGATTGTAAGGGTAAGAGGTTTGTCAGATAGGTTCGTTTCCAAGAGTTTAGAGTCTTCAGAGTTGGTTAGTTATGGAACTTGTCTTCCAAATAGGTGTAGAACCTCTACAATTGAAGACACAGTGCTCAAGAGTCTGATGTGCATAATCAGGTGCACAAGAGTCTCTATTGAGTAGCTGACATCTCCAATCCCAATGGATTTGTACTGCCCTTCTGTAAGTCTTCTAACTACCTTATAAGAGTCTTTAGTGGTTCTGCAACCACAACTGCTTCCAGATGCCTTCGACATGTAGTGGGAAACATAAGTTCCTTTCTGTTGGACTTCATAACACGCTGCACCTATGTTTCTCACTTCGGCTTCGATCTATTCCTCCATCAGATCACTTGTTAACCCTTCAGGGTACAATTTCTTCTTCTCCTTTTCATCATTGCGAGCAATGTAAAGCTTTGGTTGAAAATCAGGCACAACCTTGATCACAGTTCTTTTAGTGATTGGTAAGATAGTGTACCTCTGCCTTGTCATCTGTGTGGGGTATGGTTTGGTTCCTTCATCTCTCAGAAAAACATACATACTTATATCGTCATCACTCAATAGATGCCTTGCACTGCTATTTACCAAGATTGGTTGTAATTGTGCCTTGACTGACCTTATTGGGGTTTTTCTGATGATTATAGAAGTGCTACTCCTGACAGGTTGAATTTCTTCAATAACGTTAACTCTTAAATCCTCTTTTCTTAACGGTTGAGAGGTATGGACCTGTGTTGGATTATGTTCATCTGATTGATAGACTCTTCATCCTTCACCTTGAATAGCTCATACTGATGTACAAGAATGCTTATCTTGGATTCCTTTACTTGATTTGTACCTTCATGTACGATGGATAGTGTATCCCACATCTCCTTCGCAGTGTCACATCCTTGAACTTTATCGTACTCACTTCTGCTTAAGGCACAACTTAAAAAGAACTTGGCCTTCGAATTCAGTTGGAATCTCGCCTTTTGATTTACAGACTATCTGATTCGTGGAATAGCATTTCCTTCTTCATCTACCGGTGTATACGGTTCATTTTTTATTACATCCCAAAGGTTGATATGAGTAGATTCAATGAAAAGTTGCATCCTGTCTTTCCAATAAGATAGTCTTCTCCATTAAACACAGAAGGTCTAGTAACGGAGGTGCCCTTAGCTATATAGATGTCTGATTCTGCCATGGATCTTTATTTAAGCTTTGTAGCGGTGGTTCTTGGACACTGAGCTCTGATACCAATTGAAGTAAATCACACGTTAGCATATTCTTAATATTCAATATACAGAATGCACAAGAATGGAACGTTAAATTGAGTATCCCTCCTTTTCTAAAAAACAATAATCCCCTTTTTGAAAAAAATCTTGCTTTTTCAAAACTATTTAGTAAACATTTCATGTAGTATTGTAATTTTCTTCTAAGTACTTGTATATCACAATAAACGTAAAAGTTTAAGGTTGAGAGTTGAGAGTAAGAATCGACACAACAGATTTATACTGGTTCACCCCAAACCGTAGGCTACGACCAGTGCTTATAATTCTTTATAAGATTTTACTAAACTTCTCAAAAAATACAAGTATTCTTTTCGCCCAGCCTCTTCAGGTCTCTTACAGCAAGTATTCTTTTCACACTTACCCTTTTTAGGCTATCTGTTTTTCTTCTTTCTACTGAAAGGTGTTTCGAGCTTTGTTACAGACAATAGTAACTCTACATTTAGCACAAAGAATAAAATTTCTAACTTTTGAATCTCTAGATCTTTTGAATTTCACTAACTTCTGCAGTCTTCGACTTCGACTCGTATTTATAGCTTTCGTCTTTAACCGTTTCTTGATAACTGATTCTTTCTTTTTGTTTCTTGATCTTTGACGAATCAGTTATTCAGTTGAGTTCTGTAACTAACTCATACTGACTATTCATCCGATGTGGTATCGGGTCTTCATCTTATTTTCGACTTCTGTCTGATTTTTGTATCGTTTTATATTCGTATCTGCGTCCATCTCATTTTGTGTCTGCTTCCGTTTCATTTTCCTTTCGTCTCATATTTGCGTCTCATTTCTTCTGTCTCATTTTTGCATCTGCTTCCGTCTCATTTTCTCTATCGCATTTTGTGTCTACTTCCATCTCATTTTGCTTCCGTCTCATTTTGTGTCTGCTTCCGTCTCATTTTGTATTTTGCTTCCGTCTCATTTTATTTCCATTTCATTTTGCGTCTGCTTCTGTCTCATTTTGTATCTGCTTCCGTTTCATTTTTGTATCGTCTCATTTTCCTTCCGCACCTCGTCTTACTTTCTTCTTCCATTATTATTTGGTCTTCATCAAAATTATTAATCTTAAAATCATTTTGAATTAACAGATAGTTGTAAGTGTTGATCACTCTTCTCATACACAAGATTTGAAACTTGCTCGATATGGGAAAAACATAAGATTCTTCCATTAAAGTGAGGATAAGTTTGTATGTATAGCTCAATCCATACCCTAAAACATAGAGACCTCTCAGAGATTAGAAGCTCTTTTTTGGTTTCTAAGAGCCCTACTATATAACAATATAAACTGTCCCCTAATATGCCACTGACCAAATTTGATAATTTGAAGCAGATGCTATTCAGTAGAAAATTTAAAGAGAATGTTCCCATCCTCTATTAACATGGTCTTCTTTAGACCCTTCTTTCCCCAGCTAGCAATAACCTAAGCTCTCACCATGGGAAAGGCTAGTTGTTTACCCTAGAAGAAACCCACTAATGTAGATGACAACGTAATTGTTTTAGCTTGTAACAATTCCTTTTAAGGAGACAATATTCCATCCTTCAACACATTAAGAAAATGTTTGAGAGTACCTTTATGGTAATGAATGGTAGTTTATTTTTCCATGCTCCCTGGACCTGAGTAGATTCCTACTGGGTACCTGTTGTGTCTATTGCTAGCGAAGCACTGATAAAAAGCTTAGCAGTAATAACAAGGGCTGGGTATTTAGTCAAATTCAAAGGTAGGGGAGTTTCGCTTATCACCTCCATTATCTAGGCCTTACTAGCCTATCCCTAACACATAAACTTAATGGAAGAATGATATATACTTAATTGATTATACATTTATTCCATAACACTTACTAATTAATGATATGAAAATGCTTAAGATACTCACTCTAGTTCATATTTGATTTTAGGTACAAATTGGAAGTGAAAGAGCTAAAGTGAGTTTAAAACACCATATTTGAGCCATCTTCTTAGAACTCACACCCACTTATCTTCATGGAGCAAGAGAAGACAAGAAAATACATAAAATGAAGAGTATGAAGAGTGTTAAACTAGCTCACGACCATGCATGACAATTGTGTCATCTCTCATGCCCGTGACTTAATTTTCTCTCATGCCTATGTAAGGTTCTCACGCCGTAAGTCCCATGACTCACTTTTACGGCCGTAAATAACTACTCACCCTATGAAAAATGATCACCTATCCCATTTTAACCCTCATTTTTGGTATAAAATGTTGTAATGTGATAGTAGAAGGTTGATGTTTTCATTTGGGGTTTTAGCTTTAAGGGTGAGAGATCTCAGTTTCGAAGAAGAAAAGGGGCAAAGTTCCATTCCTTTGGAGATCCATAGAGAACTAGCTTCCTAATGTCGATTCAGAGGTGACATCAACACTGAAGGACCTAGTTAACCTTTTTTTTGTTCTTTCTTTATTTAGGGATTGATTGTGCTATCCTATGTTTATTGTTTGGGTATTATGTTAAGATGATCTTAATGTGTTCATTGAATTGTTTTATCATGAACCCATTGCTAAAATCTTCAATATAATCCGTAATTGTTATATTGACATTTGTTTGTGGAAACTAATGGTTTGTAATCATTACATATAACATAAACTAGGTTAAATGACCCGAGCATATATGGTTATTACCTAGATTAATCTATTTTCCTAACTCGTAATACGATTGTCCAATTTAATCTAGAGATTGTACTCTAGGTTGTTCGATAGCTAGGTTTAATTGACAAGGGTCTCTTAATAATATAATACCTAAAGGAAGTTTAATAGAGCTTATCGTTAACCTAAAGGAAAACTAGTTTTAATAGAGCTTATCATTAACCTACAATTAATAGTTGTTGGGATAGGTATAAGAATAATAATTCAATGAAGTTTTTTTAATTGTGTGTAAGCCGAGATTGAACCGATAACTAGGTCCCTAACGTATTCGTCACTTTCATCGTTTTTAAAATGTTTTCTTTAATACCTTTTGTTAGTTTAGTTTCATTTTATTTGCTTATTTAAACCAAACCAAACCCCCCATAACTTAAACATTGATTGTTTTAATAACAAAAGCTAACCAACTACTCTCTACGGGATCAACCTAGACTTACCACTGCTATACTTATAGGTCTAGTTATTTTGAGTAGTGTTATGACACGCTAATTTAATTTTGACACTCATGTCAGGGACTATGGTGGTTTAATTTTTATTTTTGATTTTAATTGGTGTTTTATACATATTTGTTTATAATTAGTTTCGTTTTAGTTATTTCATCATCCTTCCACTTTTTACTTGTTAAAAAAATTTCATGGATGGAAGTAATTTTTCTATAACTTATGTTCCCAATCTTATAATGGATAGGATAACCAAAAAAAAATCATTTCCATGATAATTTGCAGGACACACAACAATTCCTGTATAGACCAAAAGGTTCTTACTATGACTTAGGTCCATCGCTAGAAGAATTACTTAATGTTATGGCTGCTAATAATATTCAAATTCAACAAAATAATTTACAAATTTGACAGAATATTTTGCAAGTCTAACACGATCAAAGATAATTTTCGTCTAGCTTCCAAGATTGAAGAGCCAGCAAAATTCAGGTACATCCTTAGAAGAATTAGTTAATGAAGTTGCTGCTAACACTTTATAATTTTAGTAGGATGTGAAAGGGTTACAACAAGATGCAATGTTTAGATGGGGAGATATCAACCATTTGGAACCACAAAGTGAGGCGAAGCAGCCATATCAGCCTGAGGAGTACCCAAGGGACATTAGTGCAAAGAACTTACAAAGGAAGAGGAGCTTGAGAATCTTGAGAGAACTACTTAAGGAATTATTTATGAAGATGAAGTGAAGGAGCTCGAAGAAGACATGGATATATCTTTTAGCTCAAAGGTGAGTACTGAGTCCATAATTAGTTTTAAGACTAACCCTTCAGCTTTACCTAGCAGATTGGAGAAATTAATCGAGGAAGAAAAGGGTGAAGAGACATTCAAGATATTTCAAGAGTGTATGGATTCAATGGAGATTAGAAATTTGAAGATAGGGAAGCCAATCTATGTGAATGATCATTGACTAAGGCCTATCCTGAATAACCTCAAGTGGATAAAACACATGTGACACCCAAAGATCATAATTTTGTCACATGATGAGGAAGAAAAAGAGCCGAGCCAACGACACTAAACAAAGACATTTCATGGGAGGCATTTATTTCTTTTTCTTTATATTTTTTCATTTCTTTCTTATATGCATATATGTTTTTGATGTTGTTTGTTCTTACTTGTTTTTAAGTTTTCAACAAAGTGAGAGAGAGAATAAAACAAAAACACAAAGATTTTCTCATTTTTCTATTACTTCTAGGATTATATATAGTTATGATTAGAGTGTGAACTAACAAGAAGATTCTATGACAATTTTAACATGTACTTTTGCTCAATGTGCATTATCTTTAGAAGAGTAGTAACTAGTGGTAGACAAAAGCCAGTGAGGTTTGAGCCTTATTAGACTGACACATCCATATCAGTCTCATTTTCTTTTATTTATATGTGACCTTTATGACATGTACATATCACATATATCAACATGGAAATAATATATTCATTCTTTCTTTTTATAAACTACATTAGCCAAATAACCTATCCCTTGATGTGAATTTTCCCTTTGTTAAGCCCCCTTAAGCTTTATTAGCCTCTCTTTTTGTACTAACGACATTATATGCTATTACACTTAACCAAATTTCCTATTTATTAGCCTCTCTTTTTTGATTGTTAATGATTATGGATGTACAAGAGTATAAGTGTGGGGTGTGCATATGTATAGGATGGTTATGATTATTGGGATGTTGTTTTATTTCTTATAAATGAAATTCCCATGTTGATGTAGTTTATTTCAAATTTTAAATGAAAAGAAAACGAAAGAAAAAGAAAATAGAAAAGAAAAAGAAAAAGGAAAGAAAAGAAAAGAAAAAAGTTTAAATAAAAGTATTTAGGGGGAAAGGCAATTGTTTTACAAAGTTATTTATGATTAACGTCTCGTCTTAAAGTTGTATGGAATGGATAATTTGATTATGATGCATATAAGGTAGGTGTTGTTTTGTAAGGATCACTCTTTATAGTTTAAATGTATTGTTATCATCAATTTTTATGAGCGATCCCTTCTAATTGGTTATTCTTTATGTGGTTTGTGGTGTGAGAGCTTGAATTTGAGTTGTGAAACATAGTTTTGCATTTATAATAGCTGATGGTACCCATTTTTGAGTGAATGTTAGTTTTTTTTCTCTTAATGTTGCATTGAGTGTCACTTTTGCTTCACTAGCTTTAATGACTTTTATGTTACATTACCCAAATGCACCTCACCTTAACCCTTAACCACATTACGAGCTTAAAGAAGTCCTTTGATTTATGATTATGTATGTGAACCTTAGTGGTGGAGAAATGAAATCATTTGTAAAGTTATGGAATGTCATGATTATAATGGTATTTGAGAGTACCCATAAATATCTTATTTAAACACAAATTTTCCAAGTCTACCTCTAGATTGCTCAGTTTCTAAAGGTGATGAATGTTGATTAATGATGAGTAGAAGCATTGAATATTGAATTCTTGCTATGGTTTTTGAAAGTTAATCTTTGTTTATGACTATATATATTCTTAGGAAATTTAAGAAATGAGTAAATGTTTTAGGTTTATAGCTTTAATTTAGATGTTTTTCCTAAGGACAATTAAAAGCTAACTGTGGGAACATTGATATGTGCTTAATTAATTATACATTTATTTCATAACACATAGTGATTAATGATTTAAAAATGCTTAAGATACTCATTTTAGTTCTTATTTTATTTTAGGTACAATTAGGAAGCAAAAGAGCTAAAGTGAGACAAAAGCACTATATTTGAGTCATCTTCTTAAGACTCACACCTACTTTTCTTCATAAATCAAGAAGGATTAAAGCAAAAGAAGACAATTAAATACATCACATGAAGAGCATGAACAGTGTTAAGCCAGTTCATAGCCACACCTGATTTATCATGTCCTTTACATGGGCATGAGACATCTTTCACACCTGTGAAAGGTGACTCACACCGATGAGTCTTATGACTCGCACTTACGATCGTGAGCAATTACTTAACCTGTGAGAAACAACCACTCGTCTCATTTTAACCCTAATTTTTGGTATAAAATGATATAATTTGACAAAATAAGGATGATGCTTTTGTTTAGGGTTTTCATTTTTAGGATGTGAGACCTCTATTTTGAAGAAGAAAAGGGGTAAAGCTCCATTCCTTTGGAAACTGACATTGGTTCAAAGATGACATCAATATCGAACAACTTGGTTAACCATTTCTTTTATTATTTTTGTTTTTCTTTCTATCTTTAGGGATTGATTGTGTTATCTTATGTTTATTGTTCGGGAATTGTGTTAAGATGATCTTAATGTGTTAATTGTTTTATTATGAACCCATTGCTAGAATCTTCAATATAATCCGTAGTTGTTATGTTGAGATTCGTTTGTGGCGACTAATAGTTTTTAATCATTGGGGTTAACATAACCTAGGTTAAATGATCCTAGCATATGTGGTTGTTGCCTTAATTAATATATTATCCTAACTCGTAATACAATTGTCTAATTAAATCTAGAGATCATATTCTAGGTTGTTCGATGGCTAAGTTTAATTAACGAGCGTCTCTTAATTAAACATGACCTAAGGAAAAACTGGGGTTAATAGAGCTTATCGTTAATGTATGACTAATAGTTACTAAGAGAGGTATAAGAATAACAATTCAGTGAAGTTTGTTTAATTGTGTAGGCGAAGATTGTACCGGTGACTAGATCCCTAATGTATTCATCACATTCATCATTTTTAGATTGTTTTCTTTAATATGCTTTTCTTAGTTTTTTTTTCAATTTATTTTCTTATTTGAACCAAATCAACATCGCCCCCAACCCTGGCCCCTAAAAAAAACCTAAAGATCGATTATTTTCATAGCAAAAGCTAACCGAACACTCTTTATAGGATCGACCTAGACTCACCACTGCTATAGTTGTAGGTTTAGTTCTTTTGAGTACTATTACGACGCGTTACCTCAAAGAATGACGAATAGTGGCTAAAAGAAGTCGGAATTTTCCAAAAAAGGGAGGGAAGGGAGGGTAGATTGGTAAAATGCTTAAAGAGAGGCCAGAGAAAAATGCGTAGAGAGAGAGCTATCACTTTTTTATTTATACTTTTTATGAATCTCTTTTTAAATATATTTATTTATTATATATTAATTTTATACTAATTTATATAAATGATATATTACAAAAAAATTTGCAGAATATAAAAAATATATATGTGAAAAGTATTGGCGATGATTTTCTAAATTCATTGCCAAATATGACCCTTTAGTGATGATTCCATGAGATTGTCGCTAAAAGGTGGTTTACATTGGTGATGATTACCAAAAATTGTTGTCAATTTTTTAACATTTGGTAACATTTTCGAAGATCGTCACCAATGCAGACCACCCATTTGGTGACATTTTTTTTTATCGTCACCAATTGTTTAACATTTGGCAATGATTTCAGAAATCATTGCCAAATGTGAAACAATTGGTCATGACGATCTCAAAAAATGTGACCAAATGGGTGGTCTACGTTACAAATGTTCCAATGTTTAAAACAAACACAAAAATGATGTCGTTTTTGTTTCATTTTAAATGTTGCAATAATTGGTGATAATTTTAGAAAACATCGCTAAATGTTACA
The DNA here is from genome assembly GCA_025629785.1 of Erythroxylum oxycarpum. Taxonomy (NCBI): domain Eukaryota; kingdom Viridiplantae; phylum Streptophyta; class Magnoliopsida; order Malpighiales; family Erythroxylaceae; genus Erythroxylum; species Erythroxylum oxycarpum. Next base: position 2,761 of record JAOTAZ010019544.1, on the reverse strand, counting down.
ACGTTTAATAAAATAACAAGAAAATGACGTCATTTGCTCAACGACAAATGATGTCATTTTTTATTCATTTTAAATGTTGCAACATTTGGAAAATTTCCAAAAATTGTCGCTAATTGTTACAATTTTTAAAAAATTAACATGAAAACAAACGACGTCTTTTTTATTTTAGTTTAAATGAAAAAAAAGAAAGCCCACCTCCCATTCCGTTTTCATTTTCTTCGTTTTTTATTCTATCGTTTTCTTTTTCCATCATCATTATTTGTCTTCTTCATTTCTTCTTCCCCTGCCTTCTTCCATTGTGTGCTTCCATCATCTTTGGTTAATCATCCATTGAGGTTAGTCATCTATGCTTTGCTCTTGGTTTTTTTTTGTTATAACCTAACCTTGGACGGTGACCAGCGCTAGAGGAATAGTAAACTTAAGGTTTACTGAACCCTTACTAAGCCTAAAATGTCGTCAAATTCCTATATCCATAATAAAGATGAGATTTCAAAATGATCAAACTCATACTGGTAATAATCAAACAGTTCTAACAATATCCAATACTCAATGTGCTACAATGTTGAGATAGTTACTATAAGGGAAATTCAACATATACAAGAATATTGTGACTCTAGAGTCAAAAGTCACTTACAAAACTACATCGAATCGCCGAAGGGGAAGGAGATCGATGAAGTACCTTGTTAGAAGAGCTATAAAAAGAAGATCTTGAAAAATAGTTGAGGGAAGTCAAACCTCACCGAGTGAATTAATACTATGGTTATGTTATGCACTCTTAAGGATTTCAAATGTTACATATATATGTATATATTTATAATGTATTAGATCCATAAATGCAATTTCATAAAGTAATGATTTTGTTCATAAACATGCATGCATTTCCCATATCAATATCATGTCACATAATCATCACAATTACAAAACACAAATAATAGTGGAGGACTGACAAATGACCCTATGACATACCCCTTACCCATAGACTATAGCCATAAAGGGCTCTCTTATTCTACACGGGTCACTTGGTCCAATGTAGTGGACTACCATTTAAAATCTACACTCAATTGAACCACCAAAGCCTTACTATGACATGATTTTTTTTAAGGGCAACACAACCAAATTGCCCTAACAGTCTCATGTCTCAATCAATATATCCACCAATGGATCAAATACCAACCCAAATCCATACCTAACCAATTGACTCACTGTGCGCACAACTTGGTGACGCTCATTAGGTATCTCATACTACACCAATCCTCTATATCATATCAAGATAAACATAACATTGCATAATAAAATATTTCTATACATGCGTGTATATGATAATGATGATGATTTCCATGATGAATATGAGAATGAATTCTAAAGCATGTTTATAACCATAAATATTAACTCACAGGTAGAATGCATTCCTTCACACCAAACCTAATGTATCAAAGTGGAGGGTTTTGCTCCTGATTGATCTATAGAAAGAAAAGGAGGAATGACTAGTAGGATTTAAAACCTAAACCAATTTTAAATACCTCGAGAATGAGACCATGAATCAATACTAAAGAGATCTATTTTCTAATTAAAAAACAAATATGTCATATTTTACCAGGAGCCTACTAAAAATTTGGCAGAGTTTTCCCTATAAAACGAACATCCCCCTTTTGAAAGAAAGGTCATTTATATAATAAAAATACACTTCTATATTACTAGTCACCGCAACTCAATTTAGGCCTCCAAACTACATGTCTATGCCCAATTGAGTCCACATTTACACCGTAAAATCCATAATAATTCAATTCAAAATTCAAGTATACCAATTTCTTCCCCGTACACCCTCATTTATACTTAATACATCCAGATATTCTCAATTCTATTCAATAAGAACTCAATTTCAAGCATTTCTATAAGAACATAACCCTTTCTAAATTTTTATCTCACAAACTATGAAAAATTTAATACAATGCTTTTATGAAAATTTATAACATTTGGGAATTTTTAAAGTTATTTCCAGTCCTTTTTGGGTTGGTTGAAAATCACCATTGTCACTGGAGCATGGGGTGCACACACCGTCACTGTAATGCTGTGATCTTCACCACCCACCAAGAAATGAAAAGTTCACCTCCAAGAATCCAATGCATTGTTTTCACATCGAAAGTCCTCTTGGTTTACGCGAATTGAAAGATTAAAGCTAAAAGGTGACCCATTTCTGTTCACCAATAAAATAGGTCGATTGGTGTCAGGTTTCCTTCCTTTCCTACATTTTTTAAGGTCGTTAGACACGATGGTTATAAGATCCCACATCGGTTGGGAAGGAGAACGAAGCACCCCTTATAAGGGTGTGGATACCTTCCCCTTGCTGACGCGTTTTCCATGCCCTAATGCACCGGATCCCATCAAAACTCCGAAGTTAAATGTGTTAGGGCCAAAGTACTACTAGGATGGGTGACCTCCTGGAAAGTCCTGTGGAAAAGCAAAACTGTGAGGGTGCGAGGCCCTAGAGGCTAAGGCCCAAAGCGGACAATATTTACAAACGGGTGGGTGCGAGGCCCTAGAGGCTGAGGCCCTTTGGAGGACACGAGGCCCGAGAGGCTGAGGTCCTATGGATGCGAGGCTCGAGAGGCCAAGGTCCTACAGATTGGTATCAGAGCCAAGACCCTAGCCGTTTTGCCAACGAGGACGCTGGGCCCCCTAAGGGGGGTGGATTGTAAGATCCCACATCGGTTGGGAAGGAGAACGAAGCACCCCTTATAAGGGTGTGGATACCTTCCCCTTG
>JAOTAZ010019464.1:0-18642 GCA_025629785.1 Erythroxylum oxycarpum | reverse complement strand
AAAGAATACTTGTAAAGTTTTGAGAGATAGTGAAATCTCAGAAAGTCATCTGAGGACTGGACGTAGCCCATGGTTTGGGGTGAACCAATATAAAAATTACTGTGTCGAAATCTCTCAACTCACTCTCTCTCTAAATCGTGAATTTTGATATTACTGTTTTACGCAAGTTTTAGAAAAACTTTTACATACTTGATTTACAGTAGTTCTTTTGAAACGAACAAGTTTTATTTTAAGCAAAAGAATTTTTCAAAAGGGGTTTAATGAAAAGTTTACCACAATTCAACCCCCGTTCTTGTGCATCTATCTATCATTACTGAGTATTGTATTAACGTGTGATTCACTTCATAAGATTCAATTCACTTCATAAGATTCACGATGTCTTCCATATATCGATGTTAAGAAGTATCGATCCAATCCTTCACACATAGTTCAACCTTCAGAGGTTCAATTGAGGGAGGATTTGCCTTATGATGAGAAACCAGTGGAGATTCTAGATTTGAAGGAAAAGATTTTGAGAAACAAGACCGTGAAGGTGGTTAAAGTTTTATGGAAGAATCATGTAAACGAGGTAGCAACATGGGAGCCTTTGGAAGCAATGAAGGAGAAGTATCCATATCTCTTTGCAGACTAAGGTAAGAATTTCGAGGATGAAAGAAGAGAGGAGAAGAAGAAAATCACGGGAAACTTGGAAGGAAGAAGAAAGAAGAAGAAAAACAAATGAAAATCAACTTGTTGGAGGTAAGTCTTCATCTTTCTTCTTGCTAGGTTAAAAAAGAGATTAAATAGGGACTAGGGTTTATGTTGGGAATGAAGGAAGAAAGAAGAAAGAGATGAAACCATCTTGATTTTGTGTTTCTAAGCTAGGGTTTTGGTTTTTCTAGCTTAGATTGGTTAAGTTAGGTTTAAGTTCAATTTTTAGCATTTTGCTTTATTGTTTAGATTGCATGAATTTGATTGAATTTGGATTGAATGAGAAATTGTTTGTGTTAGGGAATCAAGAAAACCTTACCCAAGAATAAGAGGAAAAGCAACCTTGAGCTCGAATTTTCATACCAATTTAGGTTGGTAATGTGTTTATATTTATTGAGGGATTAGGCAAATTCTTGCCTATGTGTGTGTATGTTTAGATTGCTTGAATTCAACTTGTTATAAATGTTTGAGAATGCATGATGAATTATGACTATGTTATACCTCGAAAAGGTTATAACATTTTGTATAAATGAAAAGAAGGAAAAGCATGAAAGTATGAGCATATGATAAAATTAATGTGTGCCTTTGTTTGGGTAAGAGTGGAACCATTCTGTTCGTCATGTGCACATTGACAAGAGCCTTCTCCCGGTTGCTTACTTTTGGCACATGAGCTCCGAAAATGGACTCATTCTATTCATGGTGTAAACTTCAGTTTCTCCATTCTGTTTCCATGGAACCCTCAAGCCATTTGTTGTGCATTGCATCTTTAAATTGTCAGGTATGACGCTTTTGAGTGTTATATTTAGTGGTTAAAGACCATGTTATGTGTTATGCAGTTACTTGGTTTATTATGAGTTTTGAGCTAAATTGAGAATGCTTAAATTGTTAGATACACGTACTTATATACATATACTTGAATTTGTGGCAATTCACCGATGGCTATAAATATATTAGCCAGTAAGCTGTGTAGCTTAGCCGATCTTTTTCCGTCCTCAGGTGCAGAATAAGACTACAATTGATCCTTGCATGGCATCAGAAACTCTAAGATGGTTAGTTTTGTACTAAGTTAGCAATTATAACTTTTGGGGATAGCTTTATAAGCATTTCAACATGAGCATTCATTTCACTTTTGTATTTTGTATTAAGCCAATAGTATGGCTTTTGATATGTAACTAAAGCTGTTCAACTCTTTGAATTAATAAATGAAATGGGGTTTTGGTGAAGACCTCTAGTGTATGTTCATTATTAATTTTGTTGTTTAGATTGTGAATTGTTATTAGCAATAGACTTGATGTGTTGGAATTGTATGTGTAATTTATGTTGAAGTATTGTTGGGTTCTATGTTTTGTCCAAGTGTTTCGCCATGGCGAGGTTCAAAGTTCACCGCAATGAACCTCCTCAGCAGGGTGTGTTTTTGTTTAATTTTGTGACTTCGCCACAGCAAGGTCTGACTTGTTCCGTAGCGAAATTTTCTTGAAGGGTTTTAAGGCTAAACCTCGGGAGTTCGTCGCGGCGAAGACAAGAGTTGACCATGGCAAACTTTACATAAGAGGTACATTTGAAAATTTCTATGGTTTCACTACGGCGTGGCCAGAAGATCGTCACGACAAAATTTTCCCGAAGGTGTTTGACTTTAATCCGGGAACTTCGTCGCGGCGAAGTCAAAAGTTTGTCATGGCGACATTCTCTTGAAGGATCAATGGAGGGAACTCCATGAGTTCACCGCGTTGAACCCTTCCTTTGCCACACACTGCGATTAATTATGAATCCAATGCTATCCACTTACCATTCGTACCATCCTCACCCGACTGCCCCAAGTCGAACCTCAGGAGTAGTCATGGGATCGGAACTCAGACGCTAACAAAAGCTCACTCGAACTAATTTCTCTGACCCTGATGATTAGGAAAGTGATTGGTCCATAGAGGCACTTGTTGAGTCTAGAATGTGGTCATCCTCTGGTGCTGGAGGTGCCTTATGTGCAGGAGTCTTTGAAATGGCTCTCCCAGGATGTCCACAGCCTCATCTGTGCATTGTGTTGGGTATTTAACAAAAATATAAATGTGTAAAACTTTCATTTTATGAAATCATATGCGTGTAAATCACAACATTTTTTTAGTCGCCTCACTTTAAAACAACGTAAAAACATTAAACCAAGATGAAGCAATCGATTTTTAAAAACCAGGCTCTGATACCAACATTGACAAACACCTTCCTAAATGGACCGGCGGCCCTCCCGACACCCCATGATGACCCTCCAATCGATATTTGATCTAACTGAAAAGTTCTAATGGAGCTAAGCCTATCGCCTCTTTTTATTTAAAAGCTTTATTTTAACATTCATAAATATGAACAGTAGAGTTTTTGTAAAACCGTTTTATTAAAAATTTTGGCAGCACAATGACTATATTTTAATGTTCCCAAAATTTTTAAAATCTCTGTAAAAGTTCGAAACACTTTTAAAAATCACATTAAAATATGCACTACAAATTTCAGACTTAAGTCTATTCATAAGCAATCTCAACAATCACTGTAATAATCTTTAAAAAATCAGACATATTCATGTATTTAACTTTAAAACATTCATATACATTTGTTTTTTTAATACAAAATACAGTCCAAACCCTATTGATGGAAATGCAAATGTTCCCAGAAATTATTTACATGGCAAAAATGCCTACACAGCAGAACGCGACGAAGTTGACTACTTATGAGGAGGATTCCCTGCTACTGAATCCCTTGAGAGTTCACCTGGGAGGTTTCATTTAAAAACAGAAAAGAGAGTGAGGTAAATGAGCTCAGTGAGTGATATATTTTCTATTCAAATCATAACTAACAATTTAAACCTCCCTATAACAAATTCATCTCAATTCGTATAATTCAATACTAATATGAAACATGTATGCTTCCCAAAATAAAGTTTGTCAAATCACTTTTCAAAGAAATTTTTGTGGCATTAAAAATGTTATGAATTTCATACATGACATAGCCTATCAATAACTTCTTTAGCATATGGGACCCTCAGGCATAAAGTCATGGAGCTGGTAATCCATCCCTTACCCACGGCTAGTTAACCATTAGTTACAGAGTTTGTTCAACATCGCTCACTGCACTAGAATAAATGCTATACATTCGTAGTTACCGAGCAAGTTTTGCATCACTTGCCCATAATTGGTTAACTACTAGTTATGGAGCTGGTTCTACATCACTTACCTGTACTAGGTTAATCGCTATATACCAATATAATAACATGTATAAAGCCTAGCGGTGTACCATAGGCAAAAGCAACTCTTACATTTACGACTCATCTTATTTTCTAAATCAAGTATGGAAGGATTCATAATTGAATTATTTCAATGTAACTCCCAATCATATAATGTAACAGCCCAGACCACCCGCTTGTAGATAATGTCCGCTTTGGGGCTTTTTAAGTGGTTTGTGGTCCACACCCTTTGGGCCTTTTTAAGTGACTCGTGGTCCACAGCCTCACGGTTTTACTTTTCCATCGTGTAAGTTACTTTAGGACAGTACTCCCACGGGGCTTCCTAGGAGTTCACCCATCCTGGTACTACTCTTGCCCAAGCGTGTTTAACTTTGGAGTTCTGATGGGATCCGGTGTGTTAGGGCACAGAAAACATGTCTGCAAGGAGAAGATATCCACACCCTTATAAAGAGTGTTTCATTCTCTTTCCCGACCTATGTGGGATAGAGCCTATAGCCTTAATGTTATCGGGATATCCTAATTGTATCATCCCTTTCTCATACTAAGGGGGTAGAACCTTAGATTTGTATAATTGAGAAAATAACAATGGGAGAATTAAAAAATGCATTTTATGCTCATGCATAATGTTAGCATACACATAAGTGAATGTTGATTTTTGCATACTAAAATGATTGTACATGCATTTGTTGACATTTTCCAGGTATAATTAATTTTTTAAACGTGAATATGATTTTTATATTTGATTCTATTAAGAATTCTGGTTTAGTTGTGTTGAAAATTGATTTGGGATGTATATTTACTAATTTAGAATTTTTAGTAAAATTTAGGAAATTTCTAGGGTATATTGGACTAGGGAAAATGCCAAGTGGCAGAATAATTGATGAATATTGGTAGAAATAAATGTTAGATTGATTCAAAGCCTTTTTGTTCTTACCCTTGAAGGTCAAATAAAAAATATAATTCCAAGGATTGCAATATCGAATGCATCTTCAAGTCATCTCACTTAATCGGTACCTAATGAATGGATCTAAGCTAACCTATGTGTCATGAAATGCAAGCTAAATCAGTAAGGAAAAGGGGTTTCAATTTTTGGAAATCTTAACAAAATTAAATGAATTGTAAGAAAAACGTGTAAAAAAATTTTTTGATTTTGGGAATAGAAATTGGAAAGATAAAGAAAATGATCAAATGGTAAAATCATCCATAAAAACTTCCATGAAATTCTCAACCATATCAGAAAAGATAGCCATCATGCAACGCTGAAATGTAGCAAGAGCATTGCAAAGACCAAAAGGCATGTATCCCCTTGAAAACAAGCTTTGGCTATCATAGTTCGAAATTAATTTTGGTGGGAGTGAATATCATAAAGGTTCAAATGGTAAACCTTCAAGAATTCTTTAAGTCCAAGGTCTTAATTAATGAACTCCATTCCTTAAGACCTTGTTAAATGCCCTTGGTGTGTGTAGTAGGTAAATCAATGCAACAAGTTACTTGGGATCTCAAAGCACCTCAATATCAAACACAACTATGCAAGATAAAAGGGATTAAACAAGATCACAAATAAACATATATGAAACTTCATATATTTAATGCTCAAAGTTCTACATCAACAAATCCCAACAATACAATGAATATCCAATACTTGATTAAACTCTAATCAAGAATGTTCAATTGTAAAATACAAATCCTAAACTTAGGAATTTATAAATCATAGTTAAACTGGATTAAGTCATTCCCCTTCTAAGCCTATTGAAATGAAGCCATCGCTACATCTTCGAAAGGAGAGGGTTGCCTAGCCACGCATAACTCCAGGAGAATTCACAACCGAGAACCCACTGGAAGCATCCATGGTAGCAGTTGACAGTGGAAGGAGTAGAACAGTGGTTTGGATGAGAGGAGATGAGGGTGTGTGTAGAAGAGTTGTTTGGATGGTATAGAGAGTGAGTGATTCTTCTCCAGATGTTGTCAACTCTCTTCTCTCTTAACCTAAAATATGTAGTTTTTATAAACCGGGTTGATGGATCGGATTATACAGTGGTTAAATTTCCAAAAATGGTTCGAGTATTTGAAGGTTCGTTGTGGCGACAGGATGTGTTTGCTGAGTCGAATTTTTCTTGAAAGGTTTCTTCAATAATCTACTATATTCACCACGACGACATATTAATTCATGCCGTGGCGAAAATTATCTCAAAGAGTCTCTGCGTGAATTCTTCATGCTTCAATGCGGCGAACTTTCTTGTTGCTTGGTTCATTTGTTGACTTATCATTCTTAGCCTTCACTTTTTGCCTCTACTTCTTGAGTCTCCTACAATAAACATATGGTAGTTTACAGTATCAATTGTTCTTAAAAAATTAATTTAGTGCAAATGATAATAATTTGTGACAATTTTACTCTCAAACTACATAAAGTAAAGGAAAGCACTCAAAAGTCAAATTAAACATAAAATCTAACAATAAGAGCCAAGAAGTGTAGTAAAAACCATGAAAATGTCACCAATTTATATAAGAAACTTGGGTTCAATCATAGATGGCAGTAGAAATTTTAATATATGACATTGGAATTTAATGAAAATTGTCATTGAAAATTTGGGTTGAAAATTAGAGACAAATGGACTAACTTTTTAAAATAGCCAATTGGAGACCACAAAAAGATGATAAGTGGCAAGTGACAAGTGTCACCACCCTTGCCACTCACCACTCATCCCTCACTCACGTTATTCACACTTCATTGAAAGATCACCTTACTTTTAATTGTTTCTCACTTTATTCGTTGTTCTCATCTTTTGTTAACCTCTTCTTCATCTCCACGACACTCACTCTCACCCACCATCATCAACGTTAAATCTTGCTCTCACCTTTCATTTACTACTTTCATTTTCTTTGTCTTTTTTTCCTTGCCACTAAAAGACCCAACTTATTCCTCCACGAAAGTTGATGATCGTGGAGAGGAACGAGTTAAGGTTTATTGGTGATTTTGAAGATCTTGAAGCTAACTCAAGTAAGTAGCATATTGCTCCTTATGATTTGTTGAATGAGATAAGTATGATGATAGTTTAGTAGTAAATGATCATGACAAAGGAGTTTAGTATATGCTAGAACATTGGTAAAGAAATGAATATATATATATATTGACGTTTTGTTTCATATAAATGCTAAATAATGGGTTAGGAGTTGTTTTATGGATAATTGGTGTTGTAAATGATGATGAATATATATATGTAACGTGGATGGAGAAAGGGTATACTCATGTTCTATTTTGTGTAAACGATGAGTAAGAGATCATGAATTATGGTAAACATATTTTTAAGATGGACTGGTTATGAAAATGATGCCTTAATGAGAATTGGAAGTTGATGATTATGGAGATGAGTATATGACATGTTTTGTGTTAATGGATAAGTGTAGAAATGAGAATGAAGGAGCGATTCAAGTATGTTCTATTGTTAGTGTCCATGATCAATCATGGACTATAATTTGATTATGGATGATCTTGAGTTTAAATGGAGTTGGGAATGAGGAGTAAATGAAGTAGAAAAGGTGATCTTAGTATAAGATGTGTTAGGGTGAAATTTGGAATCAAAATTGGAAGATGATATGGAAAATGTAGGACTAGTATATTCACTGAGTATGCTTTTGTGTTTTAACCATAACTTTTTTTCTGGTTAGTATATTCACTGAGTATGCTTTTGTGTTTTAACCATAACTTTTTTTCTGGTTATCCAAATGAGATGATTCTTTATTTGGATTAAACTAGAGGCAAATGGCTACATTTTTCATTAAGACATCAAATTCAAATTATGTCTATAAGAGTCTCAAAATTTGACTTAAAGTTGAACAACTGGGTTTGCTTCTGTAAAAGTTCGCCATAGTGAACTTGAAGGATTTAAGTAGGATTCCTTTCGGCTAATGTTTGTTGCGGCCAACAGTAGGTTTCACTGTAGCGATCTTGTGAAAGTTTTGCAAGAATTCCTCTCTAGAGGAGTTTGTCGCGGTGAACTTTTCTCTACACTAAACATGTTTCTATATTTAGGGCATATCTTCTTTTGTAGTTATCCAAATGGAATTATTTCTAATTTGGAGTAAACTAGAGACATAGGGATACAAATTGTATGAAGAAATCAAGTTTTAATTCAATCCATAGAATTCCAGATTTCTAAATTAAAGTCAATTACAAATTACTATTTCAGTTTAAGAATAGTCCGAATTATTTGGAGTATAACTTTTGGAGTACTGAACCAAATTGAATGATCTTGGTGTCATTAAAAACTCAAAACAATAGGGAACACTTTCCTAGATGAAATTGTTACCAAATTACTTCATTTTGCTAATCATAATGTTAATGGAAAATAGACCCAAAGGTTTGGAATTTTGGGAGGTATTGTAAGAAAGAATGAGAGTTTGGATATTGTATGATCATATAATGTTAAATAACATTAGTGATTGAATGGACCAAAGACATGTGTATAATGGAAATGGAGAGGTTCATATGATTGTAGTTGAGATTCAAAGGAAATGAGTAATGGGTATTAAATAAAAGTGAATGAGATTTGGATACTGTGAGAGCTAATAATGTTAGAAATGAAATAACGAGTAATTGAATTATGAATTTTGATTCTAATAATAATGTTAGAAATGAAATAACGAGTAATTGAATTATGAATTTTGATTCTAATAGTTTTATTGAAGTGTAAACCTAAGTACAAATTATACTTGGGTGAGTCTTGAAATATGATTGATAATGTGACGAGAATAATGGAAAGATACCCGGGATTGTCATTGAGCATGCATTGCACATATTGGTTTGTTTAGGGAAACCAAGAGAATCCTACCTAAGAACAAGGGTAAAGACAATCTTGACTTGAAGTCTTCGCAATCAAACTAGGTGGGTAATATATTTATGGTTATTGTGTAAATGGGTGATGTGCCTAAGTTTGTATATGTTTGGATTGCTAAACTATGAATGGGAATTGGATATTATGAGATAATATGAGGTTAGAAATGAGATGACGAGAAATTAAGTTATGATATGAAGTAAACAAGTGTTTTTGAGGTGTAAGCTTATGAATAAGCTAGGCACATGAAAAGGGTAAAGATTGAAAGGAGAATTTAGAATGATCATGTACAAATGAAGTGTAAATCTAAGTTCAATGAGACCTATATGAATTATGAAATGGGAATGAGCATAAAATGTGTTCTAAAACATATACCCTAGATAGTCATTGAGCATGCATTGTACAGAGTCCATTTATTGATGCTTATACATGTGCAATTATTAATGAGTCTGAAATGGGTGTTTTGCATAAAAGGGTTGTGCAGATCAAGTGTCCACATTCAGGTGTTCTAGATTTTTGAAGCAAATGCTATTTTGGAGCATACTGTGAGTAAACCGAGATGGTCTCACATTATTGTTTGCTATTTGAAATTCTATATTATATTACTATTGAATGATTATGTAGATGTGATTATGTATTTTGGTTTCTGGACAGGAGGTCCGATGATTATGATATTTAATTTGAACATTGAAGTACTATTGAATGTGAATTGGAGGAACAAAGTGTACGTAATTGGATTGTTAAATATGTTTTGAAAGTGCATTTGCATGTAAATGAAAAGTGATACTCAACTTTAATGTTGAATGCGGTTCGATGACATGTGAAAGTGAGTGAATGGGAACATACAAATGTGATTGATACATTCTATTGCATGAATGCATGAAACATAATGGTTGTTGTGACAAAAGTAGCCACCGATCAAAGCTACAAGCTCAACATGTGAAAAAGAGCCTCGAGCTCAAAAGTGATTCATAGCCTTAAGCTCAACGTTTAATGAGTCATATATGGGGCAATTATCAATGAGCTCAGTATCCAATGGGTACGAGACAGTTTAGGCACTCGGTCACAACAAAATAACAAATGGAAAGAGAGTCTCATTTGTACTACATATGCATGATATGAAAGATTATAATGGTTTGAATGATTTTTGAATGTAATATGTGTTGAATATAATATGTGAAATGACTGATCAAGTGTATGTGATTCAATATGATTGTTAATGAAATGATGTGAATTATGTGAATTGTATGTGTTATGTGATGAGTGAGCCATCGATGATGGCCACTCACTGAGTTCACAAAACTCACCCAAAATTTGCAAATATTTTTCAAGTTTAAAAGAATGCTCCGTTAGGCTAACGGACGTATACCTACAGCATACAAGTGAAGGATAGAGGTCGAGATTAGTTCACGTTTGCATTACATTTCTTTATTTTTGTATTAAATTTTGATTCCGCAAACTTTTGTATAAATTTGTATTTCAAAATGACTCAAGTGTTTTGTATTTATGAAGGGGACCCGAATGGCTATTGAAAATTGTGTTTATTGAAATTGTTTATGAATGAATGTGGCCCAATGCGAGTTTCAATTTCTGCATATATGTTTGTGGTTTCAAAATTGCAACAAAAAAAATGTACCAACTTTCGAATGAGTGAGTGCTTCAGCACGTCACCTTCGTGGGGCATGGACTCGGATGTTACCATCGATGTTGGGTTCGGGTCATTGCGGGAGTGGGGTGCTACACCAATCGCATAGTTGGATACTTTTCAACAACAAAATGCATATACTCTCTGTAACATATTCTACATCATATGCTTAAGTCTTCGTTAGGATTAGAGCTCCAATATTCACTTTTGATTCATTACGTAATCATTTCTGATTTATTCCTTCATTAATCATTCTTAAGAATAAACTATCTGGTCTGCTTAATCTAATTCAGTAAAATTCTTCATTGAAAGAAGATTTCTTACTACATTCATCTATACTATCCCTATAATCCTTTGTAAATCTACTGTTTCCATTATAGCTTATCAGACATTTTAAGTACCTCAAGAAGTCCATTTTTTTCCATTTATTACAGTATTGTATTTACCAAAACTCGATAAAGTAGTAGACATGTTTACTGTCGTATAAGTTTAGGTGTGTATCATCAAGATGCTCCCATTTTATCCAGAGATTTATCTCTAAGAAATCACCAATTTATATCTTACACTAATGATACTTTGATCTCAATTGATCCTAGACAATATTTCTCTCTTTATCTTAGCTCATGATTGGGTTATCCCCGCCAAGATCGTAACAGAAACAGTCTTTTTTTTTGTCAGGCCACCATTGTGCCCCGCACTTTTTTCCTCGCATTAACACACCTACTAACATTAGTTCTACTCCAATTTTCCAGAATTTATCTCTTCTAATATTACATCATGTCATAATGATTCAACTACCATATTAAGTGCATCAACTCTTCTCATTTGATTCAAATCTTTTTCTTATCTCATTTATACATAAAATCTTATGTTATACGCATTTCTAACTTTCTTTATTCTACCTATCATTCATCACATGTAAAGTCATTCATGCCCATTTTGTCCCTCTTTTATTCTTTCCTCATTTCTATCTCATCTTCCTATATATATATATATATATATATATATATCCTCAATCAATTTAGAATTACATAGGCATACTCATTACAAAATTCTAATCTCAATTCCATAGATATATTCTTATACTAAATCATAAAATCTTATTATGATAATCATACAACCATTCTAAGTCCAAGTTCAACCTTTCAATGTCGTATAAAAATTTATTTCCTTTCAAAATGGCTTGTACACTTTAATCTCATCATTTCTACTTATATCCTTATTTTCCTCAAATAATCCACAACAATGCATTCACATTTAGTTCACATTCGAGGATACATCATCACAGTACAATATTGATGTCATTCAATAATACATCCACCAATACGAATGCGTTGAATTTATATCTGTCACATCTAACCGTATACTATTTCTCATTTCTAAATATCCATAAACCTTCATTTTTCACATTCTGACAAATCACCATTTTTTTCTAACTATTTCTATTTGCTCAGGCTCTTAATAAATGATCATGCGTGTGCCTCTTGTAAATGCGACTCAGACTAGGGATTAGTTGCTACAGCATACTAAGACATGTCTAAAATGCATGTAACTTGACTCATTTTTCAAAAAATGCCCATGTAAGATACTACTTCTGGGCTTTGATACCAAATTGTAGCGCCCCACCCTCTACCCAACATCCTGAGTGATGTCCACGTGCGTACCCCGCAAGGGTGACATGCTAAAACAGTCAACCACTTGAAAACTCAATACAATTTTTTTCATTTATCATACGCATATGTGGAAATCAATAATCAAATCAGGCCCGTTTTATTTCATAACATTTTCATTAACAACATTTCAACAGTTACACAAAACATTGGAATTTCCCTTTCCACTCGAGCCCATTTCAAAGATAAAACACTTATAAACATAATAGCATCACACTTCAAAATCATTATCATTTACAAACCTTTCCATTTTGGAAAGTTATTCCATACTGAAATATTTGAATGCATATTTTACAGAAATTTCAAAATATACAAATTTATACAAAAATAGGAAAATACAAATACAGACACAATCTGATCCCGACCTCTATGTTCCCTTGAACAGGGTACTCTTCTGAACTTGAAAAATAATTGCAAATTTTGGGTAAGTTTTTGCGAACTCAATGAGTGACCATCCTCAATGGCTCATTCAATCATATAACACATCATATTTAGAACAGTCAAATGGAACATTTCAATCATTTGAAAATACACATATCACTTATAATGCAATACATGTGAGACTCACTTTCATTTATTAGTTTATTGTGACCGAGTGCTTATAACTGTCCCGTATCTATTATGGATACCGAGCTCATTGATAACTGTCTCATATTTGTTAGGGATACCAGGCTCACTGATAACTGACTCGTATCTGTTAGGGATACCAGACTCATTTTACATAGCGAGCATTTGGCTCTTATACACTTTCTAAGCGCTGGGCTCTTTTCTTTTTCACAATTTGAGCTTTAAGCTCTTTTTTAGTGGCTACTCAGATCATAACTCCCATTATCTGATTATGCATTCATGTATTGGAATGCTTCACATTCACATATTCTCAATCAATCATATTAACATTGATGTTCTTACCTTGGTCTGGCATTCAGATATCACATTTAGAAGCACTTATTTCATCATGTTCATATACAAGTAGCACTTCAATATCATAATCATGCATCAAATCTCGGACCTTCATTGTCCAGCATCAACATAATCAAATCACATCCATATCATCATTCAGAACACTCAATTCATAACACAAACAAAACAAGCAATAAAGTAAGGTCATCGAGGTCTACTCATAGTACACTCTAGATTAGCATTAGCTTCTATGATCTGGAAACGTCTGAATACAAACGTTTATCCTACACATCAAAATTATACAATACACGCGTTACACACACATTAACAATTGCACAATTATAAGTATTCGTTTATGCACAAATATGGAATATGTACAATGTGTGTTCAATGATAATCCCGGGTATCTTTTCAAATTTCATATCTTATCCACATTCTTATCTGTAGCATTATTTGCCTTCATAATAATAAATTTTCATTAACTTTTACTAGATACACATTACTCTCAACTCCTTTAAATCACAATTACAATCATATGAACCTCTTCATTCCCATTAGACAATGTTTTTGATGCTTTAATACCAAAAATTCATTCACTAATGTTATTCTAACATTATCTAATCAGACAATATCCAAATTCTGATTCTTTCCTATATCACCTCCAAAACTCGCGATCGTGACTTCCCCCCTTCTTCCTTTTCTTTTTATGACTTGTATTGGTAAAAAGGGCATAACTTTCACTAAAGATATCAGATTAAGGTCATTCAAAGACCATTTCGAAGAAGGCTTCTAGACCTACAATTTTTGTGAACACTCTAACAAGATATTTTGCCTCCAAAAGGGTCAAAATTTCCAATCAATGTAGTTGTACCGAATGTCCATCCTATGTAGCATCGCAAACTTCTAATGATCATATCTCCTAACTCCGGGATCGAAAATTTTTTATACTATTTAGCGTTGGAAAGCTAGAAATATAAGCTATAACTTCCAAGAGACAACTTTATCTAATTCTTCCTAGATTAATCCAGTTTTTCCCCTGAATTCAGAACACACATTTTTACCCTTTTTATCCTTTCTTTCTTTTATTCTAAACCAACTTCTCTAACTCATTTGATTTCATCATCTCAAGTGGATACTTCTTCAAGTATACCTAATTTTAACTCAACATCATCCATACACATTTCATATTCCCTACTTGATCATAAACACTCAAAATATAACACATTCTTATACACTCAAAACATAACACAACATATACATTCAGCCAATAGTGTACTATTCCAAGTTCTCAATTTCATGTCAAATTTTAGGACTCTTAAATACAAAACTTAATTTTTATGTCTTCATGAAAAATATAGTCATATGCCTCTAGTTTAATCCAAACTAAGAATTATCTCATTTGGATAAATAGAGAAAAAGTTATGGCTAAAAAATAGAAGCATATTCAGAGATCATGTTGCTGCCACATTTTCCAGATCAACTACCAATTTTGTTTCCAAATCTTACCCTAACACAACTCATACAAAGATCATATTTTCTACTCCATCTATTCCTCATTCTCAACTCCATTTCAACTCATTCGTTAACACAAGTAGGACATAAATGCATTTCTATACTCATCAACTTCCAATTCTCATTAAAACATCCTTTTCACAATCAATCCATCTTAAAAACATGTGTAGCATAACTAATAATTTCTTACTCATCATATACAACATCAATTATCCATAAAACAACTCCTAACCCATTATTTAACATTTATATAATTCATTTCTTCACCAACATTATAGCATATACAAAACTTCTTGTCATGATCATTAACCTCTAACTATCATCATAAATGTTTCATTTAACCAAACCCATGATATTTAACAAACTACTTACTTGCTTTAGCTTCCAATTCTTCACGCTCTTCAAGAATATCCAAAACTCCCTAACTTCACATACAACCTACGATCATCATCATCTTAAGGGTTGGAAGGTTTAGGTTTTTGGTGAGAATGAAAGAGAGAGCAAGATGAAAGAGTAGTAATTGGAAGATGAGAGGGCGGGTTTCAACGTGAATGGAGATTTGAAGGATTAAAACTCATGAAAAAAAGGAAGAAGAGAAGCTACGAAAATGGAGGAAACCAAAATAAAACACCAATAGTCTTTTAAGAGAGAAGCATCGTGAATGAACAAAACAAGGTTAAATGATTAGTGGACTTAAGACATTGTTTGGCAAGTGACACTAGTCACTTGCCACATGTCCAATTCCTATAACTTTAAATTAGGTTCTTTCAATTAACTAGTCCAATCCCATTTGATTCCTACCCCAATTGTCTTTCAATTTTAATTGATACTTGTCAATAATTCCCAAGGTCAGTTATCAAATTTTCCATTGCTATTTGACAGTAAATTCTACTATCATTTATTATTAGTCTTACCACTTGGTATTTTTTCTAGCCCAAAAATACCCTTAAATTTTAAGAATTTCCTAAAATTTACCAAAAATTCTAAATTGCTAAATATACTCTCCAAATCGCTTTCAACATATGAAAACTACAATTCTCAATATAATCACATTTATAACCAATTATACTCAGAATTATCCATGAATGAATGTACAATTATTTTTTTATGCAAAAGTTCAATGTTCACGTATATGTGTATATCATATAATGCATGCGCATGCAATGCATTTCTAAATCTCGCAGAAATCTCTCATTCTTACTATTTTAGCCTTAACATGGGTAACGGGATATTACAAAACCACACGCTAAACTATAGGCTTAGCGGTGTTCAAACAATTCCATTTCTCATCCAATTCAATTCATTCAACCAAAACATGCATAACACATGATATTTTTCAAATATAGATATCTTCATTCATTTCTAAGCATACATAAGCATTAAAATTAATTTATGAAATTCAAGCATGTATCTATCATATTAATTCATATCTAACTACATAATGATCAATAAATTTTACAATTTAATTTTTCAATCAATTACTACTTCCTATTTAAGTTCCCTAATCATTTGTTATGTGTTTATATATTTTTATATAATTTCCCTAAGGCAAAATCCAACAGAATTGCATCACCGAGTCAGATAAGCTAGATTTTAAAATACAAGATCGAGTTCTTGAAACCATACGGTCCTTTTGTATATCTTAAGTCATTACTTTATTTTACTATTAGTTTTTATATATACATATCGAGATTGAGCTCTTAGAGCCATGCAATCCATAACACAAATCAAATATCTTACACTAGAACTGAGTTATCAAAGCCATGCAGTTCGGTAATACATGTCGTGACACAGTACTATTAACTTCCTAATTGGCGTGTCAACCTTATCACATTCCTCCAATTCCTATCTATTTTACTAAGGGCAAATTTAATTAAAATTTCATTGAAATTTAATGATATAGTCTCATAATAGTCAATTCAAGTTATTTCATATTCGATTAAAGTAAATGTCACCCGTTAATATCATTTTTTCTTTCATTATTGGTTTTAATTTATTTCATATAACATTCAAGACATATTCCTTTCATCAATTAGTCAAAATAACATGTGTATCAAATTTCTAAATTCAAACATAATGTATGCCAATTGATGAAAATACAAATTATAAGTCCAAAATCCAAGTTAATCATATATACTACTTTATTTTGAATCCAATTAAATATTTTTAATATCAATTTCATAAAGACCTAATTTTATCTCAACAACCCTAAATTATGTAATACACAATTTTTAGGAAACATAAAATTACATGAACACATACTAAGTTGATGTGCAATTTGCTTCAATAAACTTCAATTTTACCATCAATTTCCCTTTCTCTCTCTCCTTCAATTCCTCTTCTTTATCTTCATAATTGCATACAAAAATCAATTTCATGCATTTTATTCATTAGTGCATACATCTACACTAAAATCATGTACTAAAAACAATCAAAACTCCATTAACTTACCTTGATAAATTTAGGTACTATTCATCAAGAAAACTCATATACTTTTTCATATTTTTCCTAAAATTATTGTTAATATGATGATTTTAGGGACCCTGGGTTGATGATTTAGTTTTTAATTGTTGCTTTAGGGGTTAAAGATGGAGAAATTTGACTTGAAAATGGAAGAAAAATGAAAGAAAGTAGAGAAAAAAGAGGGAGGGCTGTTTTTGGCAATTTTATTCATTAATGCATGCAACTACACTAAAATCATGTACTAAAAATAACAAAAACTCCATTAACTTACCTTGATAAATTTGGGTTTTATTCATCAAGAAAACTCATATACTTTTTGTTCATAGTCTTCCCAAAATTCTTGTTGATATGATGATTTTTAGGAACCTTAGGTTGATGATTGAGTGTTTAATTGTTGATTTAGGGGTTAAAGATAGAGAAATTTGGCTTGAAAATGGAAGAAAATTGAAAGAAAATGGAGAAAGGAGAGGGAGGGTTATTCTTGGCAATTTTGGGGAAGAAGAGAATGAGAATGTATAGGTGGCCAAAAATACAATTTGGCCCCTTAAATCCAATAGTTTTTTTTTTCAAGATCCAAAATTAACTTTCAATTTTAATCCATTAGTTGGAGTTAATCTCAAAAAATATCTTTATTTAATAATTTTTTTTAAATTCATAGTAAAAAATTATTCGGTTGTTATTTGGTCCATAGGTCAAAAATAATACCATTAAAACGTATGAATTCTTTCCTCCTTCTCAATAATTAATAAACATTAAAAAATCAATCCTACATAAATACCTTAATTAGTATCATTTATTTTCGATTACTATTTTTTGGGTTTGACTTTAACCCTTTTCGTTAGTCAAACTTTGACCCCTTGTCAACTCTTGGTCAAACCTCAAAATGAACTCATTTTGACCACAAATTTGATCCTCGGACTATCTTTAAATAATACTATCCAGTTCTAAATAAAGTAGAGTTTGGATCCTAGGTGTCACTATTTATCTCGAGAAGCACTATTCATAACCTAAAAAGTACTATTCATAAAACTAAGATTTTTGGAGCTTTATTATAGACCAAGTAACTATTGCTTGTAGGACTGAGCAATAAATACATGAGACTTATGAAGTTCCCATTTGATTTCATCCTCTTTAGCTTAGTTTGGAAGGTAAGTTGGCTAGTGTTCTACAATCAATCTAATTCTTCCACTCATGTGGAAAGGCCAATGCCAGTAATTGTTTCAAATTAGTACCTACACTTTAGTATCTTCGAGGATTGAATTGCTTAAAATTGAAAAGAGTTGAGTGTTACAGAGAGGACGCAAGTCATGCCAATGATCAAACCAAAATGTAACGCTTACTTTATTATAAATGTGATTTAAGATATAAGGGTGCATGAAGGACCTTGTGCGCAGAATTTGTTGAAAGGTATAGGATTAAGAAGATTTCTGAGTAATTGACCAGATGCTCTTCTATCTAATATGATACATGTGAACCCACATTATCTATAAGCTTTCTTTATCCCAACAAATGCTCCACAATCTTTTAGTTAATAGAATCTTGTTCATTCTACTAGCTGAGTTAATTCCCAACCCCCCATTCTGTTTATGAAGACATATGTGTTGGATCGGAAAAAGAAAACATGCCTTATTTAGAGAAACGGTAGATTTCAAAACTTTTTAAGAAATCATTTTGCAGCGGAAGCAATATATCCAAATCAACATGCTAATT
>JAOTAZ010017356.1:0-18716 GCA_025629785.1 Erythroxylum oxycarpum | reverse complement strand
CCGAAGGTATCAAAATCAAAATCATTCTTTTCTTATGAATTTTCTCAAAACATAATTACTTTTATTTCACAATATATATATAAAATCACTCATTTAATTTCACTGATTATTTCCAATTTCCACTAAAAAAAAATCAGGGTCCAACAGATGTAGTGCCCTCTTACCGCAGGATACACACAGGAATGCCCAGAGGTCATTCCGGTACATATCCTACGATAAGGGCGAGCTACGTTTGATTACTACATTCACTTCACGTGGCATCATATCATTATTCACTTATAAAGCATCATAAGAAAATCACAATATTTTAAAACCAACCTTTTCCTCATTTCACTTCACAAAACTGAAAGTCTACATTGTATCTTTCAACACTTACAACATGTACATCATCAAAACCTAGTACAAAAGTACTACATTAAAGAAGAAAATATACAAAGTCTATCTAATCTATCCCCAAAATTCAGCTGATCGACCTTTGAGCTATGACTTCTCTTGCTAAACCACAATCTACACGGCTGGTAGAGCCTCTCAGTAGCTAGAGTCATCTCTCAGTCCTGAAAAGACAACGTTGCAATTTTGGTGAGTTTTGCGAACTCGGTGAGATAACCATCATTGATAGTTCACTCAATTCATGCAACACATTATTTTACATAACAAATATTTCACAAATTGCACTTTACATCAGTATCACATTTTCCCTTAAGCATAGTCAAATTTTTGCATTTAAATCAATCAAACATACTTATCAAAATGCATATGGAATGCTTATGAGACACTTTTCCAATTGTTACATTGTTGTGACCGAGTGTTTGAATTGTCTTGTATCCATTTTGGATACCGGGCTCATTACTAACTGTCCTTTATCCGATGAGGATACAGGGCTCATTATACATAGTGAGCCTTAGGCTCTTAATCACTGTCTGAGCTCGAGGCTCTTTGCACATGTTGAGCTTTAAGCTCTAATCGGTAGCTACTCTGATCACAATTGTCATTATCTGATCATGCATTCATGTATGGAATGCATCTCACATTTTCAATCAATCATATCATAACACATTTAGTTCTTCACATTAACATTCAAGCAACACTTCAACATACATTCCTTATTTCACAGTCATCGGATCTTATGTCCGGAATCAACAATCAAGCTGCATTCATTCAATCAATTCAAAATAGAAATTAAGCAAACAAGTAATTAAGTGAGACCATCTAGGTTACTCACAAGTTGCTTCCGAAGCTAATGCTGGAAGTTTCGACAACGTCTGGTGGTTGTTGTTCCAGTTACTTCTCTATATCAGACAACATACAAATATATCACAATTTGTACAATCATAAGTGTTTAATAATGCATATGTATGAAATGAAATATGTATAATGCATGTTTATGACAATCCCGGGTATTTATCCATCAATTTCATCACAAAGTCAATCTCATATCAAAACTCATCTAAGTATAATTTATACTTTGGTTTGTGCCTCACTAAACCATTAAAATCTTTATTCTTTTCTCATTGACTCACTTCAAAATTTTCCAAGTCACACTTTCGGGCCTACTGTTCACATTCAATTAGAAAAGCAAAACTGACGTAATTGGGTCATACTCTCTTATAGAAAAGTGTTCCTCTAGGTCTTAGGTTTCTATCGACACTAAAATCACTTAATTTGTTTTAGTAATTTAGAAGATATGCCTCAAACATTTTTAGACTGCTCATATTCAGAAATAGTATACTATACACTACTTCCATCCAGAAGTTAAACATATAGAGACTGAATCACAGTTCGACTTCTTCATATGATTTGTAGCCCTATTTCTCTAGTTTTCTCTAAATTAAAAATCATCTCATTTGGTGTTGGATCCTATTTCCAGAACCCAACTCTTGCGAAATCATGATATTGAGCGCATTATCCTATAGGGTTAATTCGATGAACCCTTATTAGGCATCATCCCACAAAGGTTGCATGCCCACGACTGTCAAACATCAAAATAAACTTATTACTCCAACTCAACCATTTTACCAGGAAGTCAAAATGAACATACACAACCGAAACTACTTCAATCTATCATTTCATTACTATAACAAAAGAGTTTGAAAAACTTTATTTACATATCAAAAGCCACACCATTGGCTTATTACGAAATACAAAATAGCATATTTGAAGCAATTCTATTAGGCTCTTGATCATTTGATCTCTTAGCTATCACCTGAAGATGGGAGAGAAAACGGGTGAGCTAGAAAGCTCATGGGTAACAGTTTATAATAGAAAAATAAGCAAAAACTATTGAAAACATTCACTTGTCATAGAAAATTCTCTTGGAGTTCATAAAGCACTTGTTTCTAAAAGTTCTCATCATGTAGTCAAAATCTCAAACTATAAAACATGAATGCACCAAACTTGTTCATATAATATAAGCACATAAGCACATCAAAATGGTTTGGGAGATGCAAACTATGTATGCATCACTCTTGTCATGAGCACATAAGTATATCAAAATGGTTCGGGTGGATCTAAAAACAGAACGTACTACACATTTTTACGTAATGGTCCTGTGTAATCGTGAACTTATGAGAGTCCATAAAGGAGCTCTATGCCACTAGCAGGCATGCGGGAGAAGTCTTTAGTCGAAATGTACTTGACTTAACTTAGGGGACCACCACAAACCCACATAACATGTAATTCATGACTTATAAACTTGTTGCCCAAAATGGCACATTTTCGAAACTTGATTTCATAAACTTGATATATGTCGAAACCATGATTTCATAAACATGTTATCTTTTCAAAAAAATCACTTTCAAAGTCTTTTCATAAATCATCACACAACTCATATAACAACATATTGCACTTTCTCAAATCATTCAAAAGCAGTAAATGCAACACTTATGATGCAATTGGAAACATTAAAATTTCTTGATTCAAAGAAAACATTAGTTGTAACATCCCAGATCACCCGCTTACAAATATTTTCTGCTTTGAGCCTTGACCCAGCCAAGTCTTCACGGTTTTAATTTTTTTGAGGCCTTCCTAGGAGGTCACCTATCCTAGAATTACTCTCACCCAAGCATATTTAACCTTAGAGTTCTGATGGGATCCCGTGCATTAGGCCATGAAAAATGTGTCTGTAAGGGAAAGGTATCCGTACCCTTATAAGGCGTACTTCGTTCCCCTCTCCAACTGATGTGGGATCTCACACTCTCCACCCCCTTAAGGTCCAGCCCTCTTTTAGGATCCAGCCTAGCTGACACAATAATTCGAGTACCGGCTCTGATACCACTTGTAACATCCCAGATCACCCACTTACAGATATTGTTCGCTTTGTACCTTGGGCCAACCAAGCCCTCATGGTTTTGCTTTTTCCGAGGCCTTCTCAGGAGGTCACCCATCCTAGAATTACTCTCACCCAAGCACATTTAACCTTAGAGTTCTGATGGGTTCCCGTGCATTAGGCCATGAAAAACGCGTCTGTAAGGGAAAGGTATCCGTACCCTTATAAGACATACTTCATTCCCCTCTCCAACCGATGTGGGATCTCACACTCTCTAAGTAAACATGAAAGCCCCTTTCCAATGCACACCATCAAAATCCTTAAATCCTAAACCAAGTTCACTTAGGCATTTTATCAAATACCTAAAGGCATAAAGTTGAAAACCTCCTTCTAATGTACTTCTTCCTCATTTTCCATTATCAATTCACTTCATACATATATAATTAACATCATAGAGTTCATTTAAACCATCGATTTCAAAATATCATCCAAGAATTGAGAAATTACGTTTAAGTCCTTTAACTTTTGACAATTTGCAAATAAGCCCTTATATACATCAACTTTTCCAATTAAGCTTTCTAAGTGTCCCATGAGTCTATAAATCATGTCTAATCACCTATAAGGCATTAGAACTCATTTAATTTAACCACCATAGTCATATCCATCCAATGGGCTCGGTTTTATCCACTTAAAAACTCATATGTCGGAAATCTCCAAGATTTCGCATTATCGATGAATTCCAAGTTCATATAAGGGCATATAACATTATAAATCATTTACATAGACACCCAAATGACTTAAATAAAATATGTATTTATCAATATACAATAGCATCTCCAAGTACCAACCAATACAAAAGGGCTCAGAAATTCTGGCGTTACATATATAGGGAGTGGCTTTTCAAAAACATAATCCCTTTTCTTACTTAAGAACAATTCTCAAGTTTCTATACCAGTCCAAAAAGTTTGACCCTTTCAATTTTTCCTTCTCAAGGATAGATCGTAGTGAAAAACTAGAAGTGTTAGTGGTCATGATTATTTACAACAAAATATGTAAAGTTTCAATGACATGTTCATTAATAAAACCTAATTCTTAACAATTAAGAAGCTCCCACTATACCCATATAGCAAATGTCCCTCGAAAATGAGTATAGTAGTCCAAGATCTTTATTTCACAAAGGCCCAAGTGAGCTTTGGTTCATTGCTTGAATCTTAGTTATTTCGGTAAGCAATTAATTGCTAATTATATCACATATAACTCTTGGTTGTTAGGTGACATCTTATATCCCAGCTCCCAACTATATGCCTCAAGGTTTAAAGCCATTTTGGTAACCTCGTTAAGTAAATCAATCCTTACTTATAAGTAACCATTACCCATCCTGTTGGACTTAAGTAATCGAGAGCACCTTGCTTTGACAAGCCCACTACTCAGCAATTCAAGTCCTTCCAGGTGTATAATTAGAAAGGCGTCAATTATTACTTAATATTATTGAGGGACTAAGTTGATTACGAAATTGCTATATATGTGCATAAAATAAATTATAAGTAAAAGCATGAATAAAGCAATAATAATGTGATATAGTATGGCCCCAAAACTATGTAGACCTAATCTCTAATATGAATGTCTTGTGTCAAATGGATCGCCATCTTCATACCTTCACTCTAGTCAATTTGATTCTTCAACTAACTTGAAAGGTACAATATTACAACTGAAACTAGTAATAATCTAATTATTAGAAAAATACATAACAATACGCATGTCGTATATAAAATATGAAACAACTATAGGCCATACTATTTACCATTTATAATTAAGGTAAGATATCATATATCAAAACATGTGAAAACACCAAACGGAAGAAACAAGTCATCGATATAACAAGTCATTGCCAAGATTAATCATATTAATCTTCCATTATGTGTGATAATCAAATTAGTAAAACTCATTTAATACATGGTTTACAAATCCTAATCAAATTAAAGTTATTCATACCCATAGAGAATAACATATGAATCCAATCAAAGTGAAAAATTCATATCATATATGAATCAATAAATAAATTGCTCACACATGCCTATCACGTATATACAATATGAACAATTCAAAATAGTGATTAACCGAATTTAATATCAATAAATACAAGGGGCTCTGATACCATTATAGGGATTTCAGACAGCTAATAGACAATTAACAGTACAATTTTAAATCCAAAATACCAAGATCCATGTGAATTTTGAAATTAAAATTCAAGATGAAATATACCTTTTGCAGCAAAAGTAAGAAAACGAATTAGTAGTGCCAAAAAGAGCACATCAAACGCAGTGCCTTTATCGGTATCCACACATGCGTAAAATTGAACATCATGATCACATTGTGCTAGCACCAATCTCACCTTGTTCTCTTGTAGAAGACAGTTGTTAGGGTTGTTATTAGAATACCATCTTCTCACTTTAATCACCTATATATTTGTATTTATAGGAAAACCCTAGGCTTGAATTGGACTAGGCTTAAAAACTAACTAAGCCCATTGAATATTCAGCCTACTTGGTATGCAACCTTGTAGGCTTATTTAATACTAGTAGCACGCTTAAACTTCTTTTAGGCCGAGAAGTTACAAGCAGCCTTTAGCATGACATTATAAGTACCTAATATTAAACAAGGTCGAAATACCTGAATAACAACCGATAATTAGAGTACATTCAATAATTGGTTTGTGGGGCATACACTAATATATTAAACACTAATCTAGAATTTGATTAAATCGAATATATAATATTAATGTCTTATTTTCTAATTTGGAAATAAATTTCTAATTGAAATGCATTTTAAGTAGGAAAAAGAAGGCACAAAATGCGTGAGTTTGCTTAGTGATAAAGCTACTAAACTGTGAATGCATTTTAATTTTTTTATGTGAATAAATTCTTTGAAAAATAATTGATGATGTGTGATTTTAAATTGCATGATTATGAGTTTAATGTGAATGATACATTACAAGTAAATATTGTATATATAGGAAAACCCCTAAGCGTGAATTAGACTAGGCTTAAAAACTAAGCCCATTGAATATTCAGCCCACTTGGTGTGCGACCCTGTAGCCTTATTTAATATTAGCAGCATGCCCAAAATTCTTTTAGGCCCATAAGTTATAAGAGGCCTTTAGCAAGACATTATAAGTGCCCAATATTAATCAAGGTCAGAATATGACACTACCTGAGTTATAACTAATAATTAAAGTACATTCTATAATTGGTTTGTGGGGAATACTCTAATAGATTAAACACTAATATCAAATTTGGTTAAATCGAATATATAGTGTTAATGTCTTATTTCTGAATTTGGAAATAAATTTATAAGAAAAATGCACTTTGCGTAGGTAAAGGAAGGCACAGAACCCGTAAGTTTGCTTAGTGATAAAGTGGCTAAACAGTAAGTGTATTTTAATTTTTTATGTGAACAAATTCTTTGCAAAATAATTGATGACATGTGATTTTAAATTGCATGATTATGAGTTTTATGTGAACGGTACATTATAAGTAAATATTGCTATTATAAGTTTATATTTTAGCAATATATGAATTGAAAGCTGAATTTCATATGAATTTGAATTTATATGGGAATGATGTTATTAGTTGCATCAAAGGAAATGAATTTTTAGCCTATGGTACATCGATAGATTTTATACATATTATTATACCAGTGTATAGAGGTTAACCTAGTACGGGTAACTGATGTAGAATCATCTCTGTAACTAGTGGTTAGCAGTATGCGTAAGCGATGTAGAACCATCTTTGTAACTATCGTTGTATAGTAGTTAACCTAGTACAAGAAAGCAATGTAGAACTAGCTCCGTCACTAGTGATTAACTAGTCACAAGTAAGCGATGCAGAACTAGCTCTGTGAATTTCGTAAGTAAGCGATATAGAACCAACTTCATGACTTTATGCCTAACGGTACCTTATCGAAAAGAAATTAGTTTTGAGCTTTGTCGTGTTAGAAAGTTCATGAAATTAATAATGCTACTACTATTTGCTTTAATAGTACTCAAGAAATTGGATTTCAGGAAGCAAATATGTTTCATATTGGTATTGTATTATACGAAATGAGATGAATTCTTTTAAGGTTTAAATTGTTATATATGATTTGAATAGAAGTTCTAAACGCTCACTGAGCTTGTTTAGTACACACTCTATTTTCTATTTTTAAATACAACCTCCCAGGCGCATGCTTACGGGCTTCAACAGTAGGGAATCCAGCTCGTGAGTAGTTAGCTTCATCACGTGATGCTATGCACACATTATTGTATTGAAATACTTTTGAGAACTGTTGCATATCCATGGATATGTTTTGAATGGATTTGTGTAAAGAACGTATGAATGAAATACATGAATATGTTTTAACTTTTTAAAATTTATTGACATAATTGTTTGAGATTGCTTGTGAGTGGACTTGAACTAAATTTTGCAGTGGAGAATTTGGTGTGAATATATAAGTGTTATGACAATTTAAAGAGATTTTGGAAATTTTTGTAATATCAAAATGCAGTTGTTATGTTGTAGAAATTTTTTATAAAATGATTTAGAAAAAAAAACTTCACTATTTATATTTATTAATGTTAAGTTAAAGTTTTTGATAAAAAGGGCAATAGGCTTAGCTCTACGGGAACTTTCGAGTTGGATCAATTATTGACTACAGGGCAACCATGAGGTATCGAACAAGCTGCCTTGTCTTTTCAAGAGAGGCGCTTGTCATTGACACTCTTCCCATGTCAAGTATATACTAAATGGAAAAGCAATAAAGCTATGTATATTGTATTTCCATCCATATATCTCTATAATACAAAAGATGGTTAAACTCAAAAGTAGTTCAATTACCCAAATGAATATTGTTTGACTTTATAGCAATGAACAAATAATAGGTTTAATATGCCTTTATTTCCAAACATGCATTTAAAATATGATTCACACATTTAAAAGTTATTATCAATGAAACTAAACATTTTTTATAATCATAAACAATTTTCATTTTAAAATGTAATAATGATTGACCATTAACATACATCCCCTTTTAAAAATTTATGCCTTATTTTTAAATTTAAATAAAATTTAAGATTCTATAAATTTAAAAACATTATAAAATACAATTTATGTGGTAGATATTTTGAGATATTTACCACATGAACTTCAAATAATTTTTCTATCTTCAATAAAATAAATAAATATTTATAAGTAAAATTATTAAATGCTTGCTCATGGAGAAGATAAGTCTAGTATTTATCCTATTCCATGACAAGTCAACCCTATTTTTCATCTTTGGTTCTTTCTTTGGGTAATATGTTTGCTAACATTGCAAAGGGAAATATGCTCTATATCAACTCTCTCAAGATTGGTCATATCATCATTGGATTAGGAATGAAACAATCCATCTTATATAGTACAAGAAAAATTGGTTTTAGAGACGAAAAATAAAGATTTTCAGTCGACAAATAAATTTGGCGATGGAAATTATCGACAAAAAGAGTCATCGAAGAAGTGATCGTAGGTAAAATTTAACGACGAATATTTCGAATCCGTCGGAAATTTATTGATGGAATATTTTAATTCTATAGGTAAATTTAGTGACAAAATTTTGTAATTCCCTTAGGGAAATTTAGTGACGGAACACTCTAAATTTAGCAATGATATTAAAATATTTCATTGGAAAATTTAATGGCAATAAGTTGTTTGTCTATCTGTAAATTTAACTACAAAATCTTGTTATCTTGTCAGTAAATTTAGCAACAAAATTACAATATTTTGTCGATAACTTTGACCTATGGACAAACAATGTCTATCACTAAATTTACTTACGAAAAATGTCATTCTATTTGTAATTTACGTACATAATATATCATTTCGTCAGTAATTTATCGACAAAATTAGTATTATGTTGGTAAATAACTGACAAAATATTGTAATTTTGTTGGGAAATTTACCTATGATAATTTCAACCACCTTTTTCTCACTTCCTTCTCGATTTTTGTGTTGATAATCTTTTGATTTTTTCTACATTTAATTTCTATAAACAATAAGTTGATTGATAATATAAAGTAAAAATTATCAGGATTAGTAATATATAATAAAAATTTTAATTTACAAAAATAAGTATCTTGAAAATAGGTATAAATTAAGAATTCATACAAAATTATTTGAGAGTAGCAAAACATCTACATTCACTTATCCATCCAAGCTATGCAGTTGGTGAAGGCTGATGCTCTAATTGCTTCCATGAGATACTGCCCCTCCCATCAACTTATCCATCTCATTACAAAGTTAGGCTATGTACTCCATCGATTGCTGCAACTGAGTTGCCAACCTCCCTACTGTACTCTCAAGCTGAATGACTCTCTCATTTGATGTGGATTTCCTACTAGACCCAGCTGTAGTGGATGTGGAGGATTGCGAACAACATGTGTTTGCAAATGAACCTAAGCTGAAGATCCTTTTATGGCATCCCTACCACCCATTATATCAAGATATGTTTGACTCTTATCAACAATTTTAAAGTGTTGAGATTGTTGTTGAATGTTTTCTTGTATTTGGTCCTATCATTATAATTGTTTATGTTAATAATTGATAATTTTTAAATTAATATTAAAGTATAAATTTTACATACATTAAGTTCTCTGCATCAGGTATTGATGAAGGTCACACCATCATGCTTTTTAGTGTGGATGTGCAAAAAGAGCTGACCAAGTGTTGGCTTCCTGCCTATAAACTTTTTCTGCATCAGAATAAAGTGTTATAAATGAACTACAATTTACAAAAATTTCGACAAAGTTTTCTCAATTTTATGATATTTACCCCTTGTTAAACAAAAAATTTACTCAACAAAACAACTATTAATGACACCGGACATTTATAATATTATCATTCTCTATAATATACATATATTTTCATTCTAGATTTCATACATCAAATTACATTGAAATCAAATTTCATACATCAAAGTACAAAATCGGAATATAAATGTAAAGTTTAGATATGTACAAGCTTCTTTGCATGCTCTTGGTGGGTCATAGATCCTCTAGTATGTACGGGTAGATTTTCTCTCTCTCTAGTCCTCCACGTCTATTTGCATAATTGCACTCTGAAATGGACATTGCCTCGGGTGATGCCTAATACTACTGTCAATGACTCCATATTTCTTCAGATATATAAGGAAGTCATACATTGTTCTTACATATCGATTGCAAAAGTCATACATCGTTCTTACATATCCCTAACTACTTTAAAGGATCATCGGCCGCAGGATCAGAAGGGATGGGTGCAGATGTGCCAACGCCGTTCGAAGAATCTCTAGCCGCAGGAGGAATAAGAAAGTGCAGGTGAGCTGCAATCAAGGCATCCATCTGCCTGCGATACTGGCGACCTTGCTCTAGGCAGGTTTTAATGCGTAATAATGTCATGCCAATTCCAATCAATATGCACAAATATATTATAAGTGAAAGAAGAGAAATAACCTGGGGCTCAAGGTGGGTCTTTCAGCTCCTAATGGACATCTGGCTTGTCCCCATGCCTCAATGATATAGCTCGACTTCCTTCCAGCTCCATGCGAATGTCCACACTCAATGGTTCACTTGAAACATTAGTAGCAAAAATACTTTCCAAGGAATCATTAGTCAAAGGATCCATGGATCGTTCAAAGTCAACACATGCATCTTCAACAACCATATCAAGCATATTAACTCCTAGAAGTGAATAGTCCTCATAGGGATGTTTCATAGCTTCATACATATTGAAGCTTACCTGTTGGTTGCCTACCTCCATGGTGATCTTACCTTCCTTCATGCTAATCATGGTGCTCGCTGTCTGCAGGAAAGGTCGCCCGAGTATTAAAAAAGTATCCTGCACAACTTCAGAAGACATATCAAGTACATAAAAATCAGCAGGAAATACTAAACCCTTTACTTGGAACAGGATGTCCTTAATTATGCCCACTGGATGCCTAAATGATCTATCAGCCAATTGTAGGACAATAGATGTGGGTTTTAAACTCTTCACTCCTAAGGATTGATAGAAAGATTTTGGCATCACATTAATAGCAGCCCCTAGATCTAACAGAGCTCTTCCTATAGTTACCTTCTCTATAATGCACGGAATGGTGAAAGATCCAAGGTCTTAACACTTGACAGGGATTTAGGGTTTAAATAGGGCAGACACATTCGAGCTCACTTGTACTCTCTCATTAGGCCTAAACTTCCTCTTGTTTCTGCATAAGTCCTTAAGGTATTTAGCGTAGGCCAGAATTTGTTTCACTAAGTCAAGTAAGGGAACATTTACTTCTACTTTTCCAAATAAGTCAATGATTTCCGTTTCATGCTTGATCTCAGTCATACGTTTTCTCATTAAATATGAATTTGAAAAAGGAAGGTCTTGAAGATTTACTTCCTTACCTTTGGCTTCGTGCTCGCTTGATTTCTCATTCTCAACTTTGTCTTTGAAACTTCCTGGAGTAGCTTCTTTATCCTTGCATGCATAATTTCTCTCTTTTAATAAAATCTCTTCCTTGACACTCTCGGATCTCTTGGTTCTCTCCTTAGGTCGAGGTGCTTCTTCACTCTCAATTTCCTCATCACATGCTGCCTCTTCTGGATTGTCAAACCTTACTTATTTTCCGCTTCAAAGAGTGATTGCATGGAGGCTCTTTGGATTCATTACGGTGTTTGAAGGAATTGTCCCGCTGCTTCTTGCTTGATTCTCACTCATGTTGTTAGACAATTGAGTGACATATGAGTTGATGTTCTCTGCTTTGGTCTCCCATTGTTCAATTCTTTTCTCCAAAACATTGAACCAAGCAGCTATTTTCGAAGAATCCTGTTGAATGAGATTTGCTATGGCATTGAACTGATTAGTGTTAGAATTCCTCTCTTCCTTCATCAGAGTCATCATATTGTGAAGCAATTGATTGGTATCCTCTTTAGTCGGGACTGTCAGAGCATGTTGTTGGTTGAGGAATTGGTTATTGGAAGGTCCAGCTCCTCCTCCTTGTTGAAATCTATTCGAAACTCTGCTCTCTTCATTTCTTCAACTGAATCTCGGATTAGCCTTCCATCCTTCATTATACGTTTTGGAGTATAGATCCCACTTCTGATTCATCCTTCCTGGATACACTGCTAACACCTCTTCATACCTTCCTAGGCATACACTCGATATGTGCATAACCGACCCACAAGTATCATAACTGGGTGCGGTAAGATCCATTGAAGATGATGGGCGATGCACATTCAAGTTCTTCAATTCTACAGTGATAAAAGATAGTTATGATGTTATCCTATTCTCCAGTGAACCCACTTTCGATTCCAAACTTTCCAATCTCTTGGCTTGAGCTATTGAAGCTCCCAGTTCATGCACTCCTCTGGAATCTCTCACACTGTATTGTTGATGGTTTAGAGCCATATTCTTAATCAAGTCCCACACTTCCGACACCGTAAGGTCAATCAACGATCCCCCATATGCCGCATCTAGCATACCTTTCTCTTGACTCTTCAACCCATCATAAAAATATTGAACTAATTGCTCATCAGGAATTTGGTGATGGGGGCATCTTGATAATAGGTCTTGGAAGCGGTTCCAATAATCATATAGAGACTCGTCATAATCTTGCCTTGCTGAATAAATTTCCTTCCTCATAGATGATGTCCTGGAGGCTGGAAAATACTTCTCTAAAAAGGCCTTCCTCAAATTGGTCCAACTATGATAGGTGTTAGGTCCCATTTACGAAGCCCAACAATTAATCCGAAGTCATAAAGCTTGAACATATCACCCTACAGGGTTATTTCAATTAACCCTCATTAGCCATCATCAGTTCATCTTCTTTCTCATAACATCCCAAAATTTTCCTCACAATTTGTTCAATGGTGTGCCCATACAAATCAATCATCATAATCAAACTCATTCCTCCTAATTTAGAACAAATTTTGGGAAACTTAAAACCTGAACTTTAATTGACTTCTTCAAAGAAATCATAGCTCTAAGTCTTTAGTTTGTTTTGAATCAAGAACCATCTTAATCAGAGCCCTATAAATCAAGATATGTTTAAAAAGCTAAAGGGTGTTCATACCCCAATTATGCTCTTATAATTAAGTATCTTGCAAACAATACCCTTGAACAATCTAACCTAACACTTTCTTCCAGAAACATGTCCCCCATTATCGTAAGTTTCTAATGCCACTGAAATCATTTCATTTGGTTCAATGGTTCAAAAGATATACTTCAAATAGTTTTGGATTGCTTTTGTCCAAAACAGTATACTATGCACAACTTCTATTAGGAATTTAAACATCTTAGAGACTGAATTAGGTTCTAAGTTCTTCATACTACTTGTAGCTTCATGTCTCTAGTTTACCACAAGTAAAAATAATCTCATTTGGATCAGTAGAGCTCCCGAAATCATCAAAATACTAAAGTAAGTTCAGTGTAATAACACCAGTTCGTATCCTTTAAGAACACACTCACTATACTTGTCCCATGTTTTTCACTTAATCTTTCTCCATTCATTTTAGATAGCTGTTATTAGTGGTGGAGATGTAGATCACTGTCTTACGAATCTAATGGTTCAAGAATTGGATCATTTAGATGTTTAGAGAAGAAGTTATGGCCAAAAGAATCCAACATGTTCATGTCCTTACTCATACTGTAAATGCCTTGGCGCAATTGCCATAACTCTCACTACAGGTGTCGAATTGACTTAATTTTTAGACTATTAGAAAGAAGACTTCGAGATCTACAACTTTCATGAAGACCTAGAAGGCCAATTCTATCGTCTTACTTCAGTATTGTCTCACTTTTGCATCGTCTCACTTTCCTTTCGTCTCATTTCCATCGTCTCATTTCTTCTGTCTCATTTCTAAGAATCATAACTTTTGACTTCGATGTCCAACATTTTCATACTATATACCGTTGGAAAGATAAAAGGAAGATCTACTACTTTCTAGTAGGCACCTTGGCTAAAATATATTTTTATCAATCCCAAATTTGCCCCTAAATTCTGAAGATGAATTTTCCATTCATACACCAACATACTACACCAAATTCTTAACTTCATGACAATTGTTGAGATTGTTAGAGACAGAACTGAAATTAAGTGTCTTCATAAGAAATGTAGCCATACGTTTCTAGTTTAATTAAAATCAAGAATAATCTCATTTGGATAACTAAAGAAAACGTTACGGTTAACAGACTGAAGCACACTCAGTGACCATTTTCCAGATTACTACCAATCTTGTTTCTAAATTTTTCCTTATCACAACTCATACCAAGATCACTCTTTCTACTCCTTCTACTCCTTATTTTCAATAAAATCACATTTAACATCAATTATACCCCGAAGTTGTCAATAAATGCATGTACCACTTTTTATACGAAAATATTCTGTATTTATGTGCATATATGCTAATATGATGCATGAGCAAGAAAATACATTGTTTTAATTTCTCTTTGAGCTCACATTTATTGAAATTTCGGGTCCTAATCCTTAATATGGGGACGGGATGTTACATTTCTCCTCCTTAATAAATTTTGTCCTCAAAATTTTCATCCGATTGATCAATATGGTAAAGGTGATAATTCCTCATATGCTTCACCATTTCCCATATACTTCATCACTTCAATACTCTCTTTCCAATGACCACAGCTAATAACTCAATAGGTTCTTCAGCTAATAACTCAATAGGTCCTTCAGTCACTTATTCAGCTATTACATTATCTTGACTATTTCATCAGTATATTTCAGATTACTCACCAACTCTTACTTCGTATACTGTCAATCTATTTCTGTCGATCAAGTCATTATTTCAGAACCTATTCATAGGGGTGTTCATGGTAGGGTAACCTGACCCATTCATAAGTAACCTAAACTTGAACCTGAATGTAAGGTTCGGTAATTTTACAAACCTAAACCTGAATCTGAACCTAAAGAACCTATAAGATCGGTTAACCTATTTTCAGTTCGGTTCTCAGGGTAACTAGAACCTATTCATAACAATATATATGATAAAAATTATTTAAAAAATTGGTGAAAACAAATACAAATTATTAATAAAAGTATGCATATAAAATCCATCAAAGATTAATCCAATATGTTAAACCCAAGCAAAGTAAAAATAAGCCAAATAATGTCTTATAAAAGATCTATACTAAAAAAAAGAGATAAATTATTAAACAATTATTCTTCAAATAGGATGGTAAGATGAATCACTGTTATACATGAAATCACATCTGTAGAAAATAAAGAATAAAAAGAGTTTGACTCGTTATTTCTTTTTTAATTGAAATTTTTTTATTTATTTGTATATTAAAATAAGGCAAAGTAAATTAGATTACATGATTCAATTTGCTCAAGTTCTTCAAGTCTTTCTTCCACGTAAAGAGGAGCTTGTGATTTTCTCAACCAATTTTGTCCACAAATAAGAGCTTCCACCATTTTTGGAGTAAGAGAGCTACGAAACGAATCAAGCACTCGACCTCCTGTACTAAAAGTCGATTCAGATACAATAGTAGATATAGGCATAGCTAAAACATCTCAAGCCATTGAAGCAAGCACTGGATACTTAGCAAAATTTAGTTTCCACCAACTCAAGACATTGAAAATCTTGTCTTTGAGTTCACAATCTTCAGCTAAATATTTAACTCACTTTTGGTTTCCTCACTTGCTTGACTAGCCTCCTGCTCATCAAAAATATTATCAAAAAATGCTGCAACATCTTTGACATTATCAACTTCCATATCACTTGAAGCTTAAGATTGGACACTTGATTGTGCAACATGAAAAGACATGAAGGATTGGCTAAAGTCAAACATCAAATCTAAAGTGATTTTTACGTCCTCACACAGCTGCTCAGATTTGACATCATCATATTCTTTACCAATCACAAAGTTCACATACTTCAATTTGCAGTGTGGATCGAGGACGACAGTAATAAACATGTTGTTGATATTAACATCTCCCCAATACTTATTATGCTTCTTCTTCATATTCATAGCCACGTTTCTTGCACTAAAATCACCAAGTCCACGTCTCTTTGAAATAACCATCCCAATGCCAAAAATTTCTTTCACGTACTCATTAGCCGTTACATAATGAGAGCCAGACAATTTTAAAGTAGCATAATAAAAGATAGAAAGAAAATGCAGCAAGTTACGTGCGTACTCCCAATCACTTTCACTAGGAATACCTTTATTTTTTTTATTCTCACCTCTGCTATTCTTCTTTTTAGAAAGGTGTTCTACATACTTAGAATCTTAACTCTCCAATAAATCAAATGCTTTCTGAAATTTCAAAGCTGCCTTTAACATTAAATAAGTAAAATTTCATCTTATTTTAACGTTTAGATAAACATTACTTTTGCTGTCTATTTTCTCTTTTTCTATACAAGACTTGAACTTTGCCATTATGGCAAGAGAAGGCCGAGCATATTTTATTGCATTGCGAATCCTAATGATTGAATCACCTAATTCTGACAGCCCCTCTTTCACAATTAAACGTAAGATGTGTGCAACATATCTCATTTGTATGAACTCATCTTTCAATACACCACTCTTCTAACTATTAATTCTTTTTCTCAAGTATTGAATAAGTACATCATTTGAACTTGCATTATCCACCGTTATAGTGAATACTTTTTCAATATCCCAACTAACCAAACAAGTTTCAACAGCCCTACCAATCGTATCATTGAATGACCAGAAATTGGGTAAAAGTTTATAATTCTTTTGCATAATTTCCAATCATCATCAATAAAATGTGCCGTGAGACACATATAACTGAGATTTTGACATGATGTCCAAGTATCTGTAGTAAGACAAACCCTAGAAGGCAATTTCTTAAAAAACTCCTTTATCTTCTTTCTCTCTTCTAAGTAAAGTGCATAACAATCTCTAGTCACTGTAGTGCGAGAAGGAACTTTAAATTTTGGTTGGATATCTGCATAAAAATCACGAAACGCCTCTTGCTCTACATGACGAAAAGGTAACTCGTTAACAATAATCATTCTAGCAAGTGCCTTCCTACATCTTTCTTGATCAAACGCCCATGTTATCATTCTACGTGATGTGCCATCTTCACCTTTTTCTACTACTGCTCCTTCTATGTTATATGGATCCTTAACACATGTATTCAAGTGATTGATCAGGTTGGTAGTACCATTATTCTTTTTACAAGCAACAGATTTCTTACAGTATTGACACACACTAACTCTATCGTTAGCTTCACCTGACTTAGCATAGTGTTCCCAAACCCAAGATTGTTTCTTATTTGAAGAGGTGGTAGGAGGCTTAGGGAGATTTGATGCATTAGAATCAGGTGTTTGGAGATTACTAGAAGTTGTTATAAAAGCCATGTCAACACCACCAACGCTTTGAGAAGTGAGAAGTTCTCCATTAGTTTCGTGAGTCAATGATGGGGCATTGCTAGTGCAGTCTATGGAGGTTGACATCTGATAAAAAAATAAAGCTTTTATAGTTGTAGATTTTATGAACAATAAAAAAGAATAATTTGGGATATTGAAAAGAAAAGGTTCTACCTGTAAAAATAGAAATAAAAAAATAATTACACGCTTTCTTCAAGAATCAAGATTATGATTTGATCTTTTATGTTTGAGGAGGAGAAATAGATGGTGAGTGTTACAGTTTGAGAGATGAGAGGTTGAGAAATGATTGTAGGATGAAAGATTGAATGAATATTTTTTCTTTTTTGAACGAATAGAATGACCTTTAATTTTCCTTTGTTTTCATCGAGGGAAAAACCTTTCAACTTCAATGACTGATATTTGATAAAAGATCCATTGTGATTCAAGCGATCTTAGCCATAAATTTACAAGGTTTGTATTAAGACTGTTGAATTGAATTACCTTTTTTTAGAAGAACTGAATTTACAAGTGATATTAACAAAAATTGAACACAAAACCTTATGTAAGGTTTTTATGGTGATGTCTTGTTTCTTAATAAACCTTCAATAAAGCTCTCTATTATTTTCCAATTAGAAGTGCTTAGAATGGGACTTTGAAGATGAATTATACATGCAATATAGCTTCTTATTACTATGAATCAATGAGGGAATGAACTGCTTTACTAGACCTCATTGATTAAAAAATAAAATTATTATGCTAACATCATTAAATCTTATTTTATCATGTTAAAATAAATAATAATAATAATAATAAACTAATAAACACAAAAAATATCTTTTTTCTTATTGCAACTTAGTGTAGAAAATGCAATTAATATCGTAGTTAAAACTTCAAATATTATATTATAAAAAGCGCAGCTGTATAAAAAAATACAATCTCATAGTCTATTACTAAATCAACTCATTTTTCATTCCTTTCTAATAAATAAAACTATGTTTGTATTTGTACAAGACAATATTATTATATTCTTATTATTTATTAGCAACTATATTATATATTTTTAAGAAT
>JAOTAZ010016638.1:0-18730 GCA_025629785.1 Erythroxylum oxycarpum | reverse complement strand
AGTATATTAGAATATGTTTTGATGGTTATGAAAGTTGGAAAGTTAGGACTCATAATCAAATTAATTTAGGTTAAGATTAACAAATTAAAATTAAAATAACTAAATTTTGAATTAGGCTCAAATATGAATAGTTAGTTATATTTGATTAAAAACTTAAATAAATATGAATTAAATCATTGAAACTATCCTTAAACTTTAATTGATATAACCAGTTCGATTAGGTGGAATTAAAGGCAACTTAAACTTGATTCAATTATTGTCAACTCTAATGAAAGTCATCAAAATAATAGCTAAATAATTTTTTCTTTTGATATGATAGTAGTGTTGGCAATTTAGTCCAACTCGGAGTTGATCGAGATATAAGATTTAACGGGGTGCTTAATTAGTTAGTATGGAAAGAAAGAAGCAAGTAAGAAATGAAAAAAGATGATCGATAATATATTATGATTATATGAATAATGTTTTTATATCCCCTTTTGGTGCAATACTCCATATCACCTAATATAGTGAGAGTTAGAAGTTATATCTATTTTCGTTCTTTACTATATTCATTATAATTTTTATTATCATTCTTTCAAGTGAACCAAGCACATCTTAAGTTAAGTTTTTGAGTTTCGTAGTTCAATTGATTTAAAATTCAACTATTTTTAAAATTAACATTTTCAATAAAATTAATCATAATTTGGCATTATAAATTAAAATATTAAATTTTGTATATTTTCAAATATAGTTTAATTTAATCAAAATTTGGTACCTAATACAAACAAAGCTCTAGTCATGAATATCAAACTTGGTTGGACCCCAAAATAATTTTGAATCAAATTTAAATTTAGAGATAACAATGGATCGGGCTAACCCGACCCTGCTATCTCTAGTCTGACTTGACTTATTATTTTTTATAAAATTTCTTAAAATGAAGTTGTTTTTGACGAAAAATATCATTTTGTCAACCTGGTTAACTTGGATCTTTTCCATTAAACTGGGTCATTCCTGAGCCCAATTATTAACCCTATTTGAATCAAAGGAGGGCCCAATCTAACCCAATTGGGCCCAATTCCATTTCAATGTTAGTGGTGGTAGTTGCACAAGACAGTTATAAAATGCAATTATTGTATTTTTGATCCTATCCTAAGAAGTACAGACACGAACACGGGCACGAGACACGATACGAACACGGACACGGAGACACACTAACTTCTAAAATTTGGTGGACACGAACGCGACACATATATATATATTATAAAATTTAAAATTAAGAAAAAATTCAGAATTCATGATATGATATATATTGATTGATGTATTTCAAGATTTTCAACATCTTGATAATTCATATATATTTGATATTTTATAAGCTCCTCTAAAAAACATAAAGCATATATTTTATGGAGCATATATTTCATTAAGCAATATCCGAGCGGTTTTCAGACGTGCCCAAATTGTGTCCACCGTGTGTCAGTGGATGTCCGACGCGGACACAGCTCCGTGCTACATAGATCCTATCCTTAAAAAAATCAAATCAGCTATATTGTATTCATAATTTCATATTAGTTAAATTGGCCATGTGATTGTCGTGGTTCTAATCTGAATTATTTCTTCTTGTGAATGTGATGCTAAATCATCTCATGTTCCAATCTTCTTTGTCTGCCTGTACTTCAAATCTTGAATCACAAATCTACTAGCTCATCCTCTCTGTTATCTTCCAAATCTGTTTGTGACTTACATGGCAATCCGTTTCACAAGATACGCAAAAAGATCGCTCCTTTCATTCTGCAGCCAGAATAAGAGAGAGCTCTCAACCCATCTAGAACAAGATGGGAAGAAGTCACTCAACCTCTGCTCTGCCATCAATCAAGCTCTCCATATTGCCATGGATACCGATCCTCGGTAACTTTCTTGCAATACCCACTTCTCCATTTCCCTTCTGCTTTCGATTTCTTGTGGCCACATTGAGGAGACTGTGCATCTGTATGCTTTTTAGTACTTTCCTGCAGCACCACTCCTTACACCATGGCTCATGTTTTATATTAATAAAGATTTTAGCTTTGGTCCTTGTTAGAATAAAAATCTTCCTTTACTAATGAAAAAATCTATTCCAGCACAAACTTTGATCGCTCTTTACTACTCTTGTCTTAGATACCATTGATTTATATCGACTTGTTAACTTTGTGTTGCCACTTCTCATTGATATTGCCTCACAGTTCTTATGTATTTGGAGAAGATGTGAGCTTTGGTGGGGTGTTTCGTTGCACAACAGGTTTGGCAGAACGATATGGTAAAAGTAGAGTGTTTAATACCCCACTATGCGAGCAGGTATTTTGGTGGAATATTCTGTAGATAATTTTTCTTTTTTTAAAGGTTAGAGAATCCAATGCTCTTGTGTTTTTGCTACTACGAAGGCTTCACAATTAGGATTTTCACTATATGTACACTATTTTGATGTTAACTTGCATGCCATGAGGAGCATTAACAATTTTTTTTTTTAATGTTTTACCAGAACTCTTTCCTTCTGTTTTCAAGTGCCTAAATGTACGTCTGACATATTTCACAGGGAATTGTGGGATTTGGCATTGGCCTGGCAGCAATGGTGAGCAATTTTGTATTTTTCTAAAACTTGTATGCTCAGCTACTAAGTTTCTGATACCTTTTCCTTCTGAAGAGCTCCAGCCATATCTATCTATAGATTCATTGGCTTTTTTCTCTGTAATGAGAACTAAGTTCTTGCTCCATATGCAGTATCGGTTTCCTTTACTTTGTTTTCTAATCTTGCTTGATAGGGTAATCGAGCAATAGCAGAAATTCAGTTTGCTGATTACATATTCCCTGCATTTGATCAGGCAAGCATGTGCTGTTTCTAGGTTATCTTTCCCCGAAGTCCCTTCTTCTTTTTTTGACAGAATTTCCACTTTATAGATTGTCAATGAAGCTGCAAAGTTCAGATATCGCAGTGGAAATCAATTCAACTGTGGAGGTGTCTAGCTTTTATTTGCTCAAATGATTATTATTATAAGATTCTCTTTCTTTTCTACTTGTTACTTACACTTTTTTGCACTTTTTGTATGACTTGTTCTAATTTAACATTCTAGGTTTAACCATAAGAACACCTTATGGAGCTGTAGGCCATGGTGGACATTATCATTCACAGTCACCTGAAGCTTTCTTTTGTCATGTTCCTGGTATCAAAGTAAAAGTCCTTTCCCTTAGGTAGATGATTTTCTTTCTTCTTTCTAAAAGAAGGTTTTTTCTCCATCCATAGTTTTCATCTGTCTTCTGCTTAAGACCATTTTGAAACTTATTTTGCTTTGTGGAACTGTCCCAAACTGGCCCAGGCCTACCGTGCATTGCTTGAAGTGCTTTGACTTTGAGATCCTGAAGAGATAAATATGACCAATTTTTATTTCTTTTGAAAGTTGCACAAGCATTTCTTATGATGTATTTATGATTCGCACCTGATGCTGAAGTAGAACTAGAACATGTGCACAAGCACTTCTTCTGTAAGGTGATATTTCATTTACACTTCTTTTACTCTGTCTCATCCCATTATAGTAGTAGCAACCCACTTCCTTTTTATAAAAGGCTAAACATCATTGATGGGCTCCTCTAAGTTAAGGCACTTCTTGAAGTGAGATTATAATGGTGGCCTTCCCACATCCTTTTGTCTTGTTTTAGAGGTAGTGTCTATGGTTTTCTTTTCATCTTCTCCCATTTGTAAAATGTAACGAAGGGTGAAGATACTTTCTGTTCTCCTTAGATTGTTTAATGCTGCTAGATTTATTTCAAGGCAGTCCATGCTTGTTGTCCATGAATAACAACTCTAACTAGTAGCTTTCCAACAGGTGGTTATCCCTCGAAGTCCACGGGAAGCAAAGGGCTTATTATTGTC
Organism: Erythroxylum oxycarpum; assembly: GCA_025629785.1. Taxonomy (NCBI): domain Eukaryota; kingdom Viridiplantae; phylum Streptophyta; class Magnoliopsida; order Malpighiales; family Erythroxylaceae; genus Erythroxylum; species Erythroxylum oxycarpum. Next base: position 14,850 of record JAOTAZ010016638.1, on the reverse strand, counting down.
ATCCATACGTGATCCAAATCCTGTTATCTTTTTTGAACCGAAGGTACTTTCTTCCTGGGCTAACGAAAGTTTTTGCATAACCAATTAACTACTGAGTTTTTTTTCATCTTTATGTCTTGGATAGTGGCTTTATCGTTTGGCTGTAGAGGAGGTTGCCGAAGATGACTATATGTTGCCTTTATCAGAGGCAGAGGTATGCAACTTCTCACTTTATTAGCTGTTGATTAATTCAAATTCGTACATCCAAAAGAATGCTGATGGTGAAATACTCAGGTGATAAGAGAAGGAAGTGATATAACGCTTGTGGGTTGGGGAGCGCAACTTTCAGTCATGGAGCAGGCCTGTATTGATGCTGAGAAGGTAAGTGAGTTCAGGAATGAAGCAACGATCTCTTATAGTCTGATTCATGAAAACTTCTGTCTGAGCAATTAGGCAATATGTGGAAAAAAAAAGAGTTTGGTGACTTACCCTTTAGGCAGCAGTAAATTTTGATTTTGTTGTCCATATGCAGGAAGGGATCTCGTGTGAATTAATAGACCTCAAAACTCTAATACCTTGGGATAAAGAAACAGTTGAGACTTCAGTGAAGAAGACTGGAAGACTACTTGTAAGTTTAATGGATCTTTAAATGGTGTGTTTTCCTCTAAAACAGGTTGAATCTAATTTGCTAACAGTTTATTTTGTTGGTGTAGGTTAGTCATGAAGCTCCAGTTACTGGAGGTTTTGGTGCTGAAATCTCTGCTTCCATTGTTGAACGTTGCTTCTTAAGGGTAAGTAAGTTTTTGCAGTTCTTAATTCCTTTGTGGCTTGCTGCTCTTATTTGGTTAATGAAAAGAAAATCAAATGTGGTCAATGTAATGCAGTTAGAAGCCCCGGTGGCGAGAGTATGCGGTCTTGACACTCCGTTCCCTCTGGTTTTTGAGCCGTTCTATGTGCCCACCAAGAACAAGGTAAGGATTCACTTAACAAACAGCTATTAGAATCTAGTGTTGAAGAAGATGGCAAGAGGATCAAATGATGGTTTATACTCTTTTTTTTTTTTTTTTGTGGTGGTATGGTTGCAGATACTCGATGCAATCAAGTCAACTGTTAACTATTAGGTGATGAGTATGTAAATCTATCTGCAAGTCTACTCGATGAAATGTAGGGAAATGGCGTCCCCACGAATGGTATGAATGAATATTTTCAGCCCCAATTTCATTACAAAATCATCTGGAAATGTATTAAATATAGATAAGACTGTTGTGTGCATAAGCAACCAGTGTTTCCTTTTAGCATTACACAGCTACTGCTGCTGCTAATAACAAATGCATGAGTTTACCAAATTTCATATCAAATGTTTAGTAGAAATCAATGTTTAGTACAATATGTGCGAATTCATATATAACAACAGAAACAAGAAGCTCCTCTCGTTCTCTTCTTTTCTCAATTACCAAAAAAATCTGATATATAAAACGTCCAATCTGCTCAGAACAGACGCCACTGAGCAAACTTTACCATCACGAATTGTCTTTAACTTCAGTGTCTTTTACATGTTCTGAAATTCTCGGTCAGCCTTCCTGCATGTTCTGCTGTTAAGTCTTGTCTCGAAAACAAGGTGGAAACTTCACTTACAGATCCACTCTCGCACGAGCCATCCCCACACTCATCTCATCCTTCACAAAAGTTCTAAGACATCCATTAATAATGCGGGGGGCCGAGCCATCACAGAACCTTTTAGCTAGATCAACAGCCTTCATGCACCTCAAAAGTACATTACTCAATCAATCAAGCAATCCATACCAGCAAAACAAAAACGACCATAACTAACAAAAAGAAGAAACTAACAGGAATTTAGTGACCCTCAATGCCTGAGCTAAACAAGTGAATCTAAGTTTATAATTTTTGACTGGGGGACGGCAAAACTACCTCGTTGATGACAATCTGGTGACGTGTTCCGAGAACTGCAATTTCTGACATAGCCAAGTGGAGGATGCAAAGCTCCAAAATTCTGCCTGTTGGCTCGTTCTACATTTATATCCAACCATTGAACTTGTAAGCTAATTATGTCCATCGATAGAATGAAGTAAGAAAACTTCGTTTTACTCTTAAGAAAACACCAGAATGTGCTTCCTCATGGCACTATATCAGTGAGCATTAGGCATCGTGAGTTTAAGAGAAATAGAGAACAGTTCAAGGGCTAACTAAACAAGGAAATTGAGTTGGAAGCATAGATCAGAACCTTCCATTCTGGAGGAGCAACTTTGTCTATGACAAGGACATGGCTATCCCACTTATCCACAGTTGCTACCAAAAGTTTCCTAGTGAAACTGCCAGGAAAGATCAAAGAAATGAATCAGATTGAATATGTAAACATTGAAGTCTGTCCCCCTCTCCCATCAAATGTTTTCAAATTACAGGATAAATGCGTCAGTGCATACATTACAAGACTTGACACAGAAATTACCGCAGGAGTAGTTTGCTGTATACCAACTTTGGAGGAGCTGAAAGGACTTCGGCTTCTGAATCAGAGAAAAGATGAAAAAGGTGATTCAGAAACCAGAAACAGTTAAAGGATCATGAACACAAGTAGGTAGAGCATTACAAAAGCAAGCATTTACAAGGGCAACAAAGAATGAAGAAGAAGAAGAATACTCAAATAGGTGTCGATTGCCTATCAAATGGGGTTGAAGTTGATCCAACAGTTACATTCACTAAACAGATGCTGAGATGTGAAACAAGAGGAAAGGCTATTGGAATTACCAATGGCGGACTCTTGTTCATCAGTGCGTACAAGGTCATTAGCTTCTTCAATGGTTTGAGTAGTGACAGGTGGTCCTCCAAAGCTCATGTGATTGTATTCCAACAAAGAAGTTCTATCAAACTCATATCCAGGTTCTGATTAACAAAGAAAAAAAAATCCATAAATCTTAGGGAATTGAAATGTTTGAGCAAGAAATGGAATGATTTTTACCTCTTCTTGCGTTTATCCGTTTCTCGAAAAGTCGAACTGGGTCAGACCCTTCTAAACATGCGGCATATACGATCAATCTTGGAGTATATGCAAACAAACCAGCAGATTATATGAGACAATGCATGCAACTAGAATCTAGTCTAGCTTAGTTTAATCCGGTTAAAAAAGAAAAACCCATAACAACACAAAAATCCCAGAAAAGAAAAGCATAGACTTTGGAAGAAAAAAGAGAGAGTCAATACAGAGAGAGTTCACGTGCAGCTCTGGGGCTACAAAAGCGACCAGCTTTATCAAGTTTGGGCATAACTGTTGCTCCTTCTTCTTCTTCGTTAGCTTCTTTCTTATCTTTAGCAGAGAAATGGAGGACCGAAGCTGATGCTGGTGCTGCTGAAGTTGAAAGTGAAAGAAAAGGGCGAGAGTGGTAATTGGGCGAAACACTGACGAGAGAGGAAGTAGAAAAAGTCATGAGGAATTGAAGGTAATTGCTCCGGCTTTGGTGGTGGTGGTGGTTTGAACGAGAAAAAGAAGAAGAAGGGACGGAACAAGAAGGAAGAGAGAGTGAGAAGCACATTCCCTCCATTTTCTTCTTCTTCACTGCAATGGAGGATGAAGAAGAAAGATAACGATACCTTATTTTATTATTATATTGTTTTAAAGATATTTTTTTTCTAGTCCACCGACGCCGTTTTGATCTTATTCTCGGTCTACGGCGTCGTGTTGGAACCAAAATATAACGGTAGTAGGACTTCATGCGTAATTCACTTCTCTCTCATTTTTTGCTCCAGAGGAAGAGAAAGAAGAAAGAAGAAGAATGAGAGTCGATGTTAGTGGTTTCCTGTTGGGAATGCTGTTTTTGTTGTTGAATACGTCTAGAATTACCGTTAGATCAGCAATTCCAATTGACCCTTTTTATGGAATCTCTCCTCAAGGTCTCTTTCTTCTTCTTCTTCGTGTTTACTGTCCATTTTTGTATAATTTCCTGTACTGACTAATGTATCTGTTGTGTGTATGTAATGTGATCAGATGATCATTATTACAGAGTGTCATCAGATTTCATAAGATGTAAAGATGGATCCAAAAAATTCTCTAAAGCACAGCTCAACGATGACTTCTGTGATTGCCCTGATGATGCCTCTGACGAGCCTGGTTTCTCTCTCTGTTTTTTTTTTTTGAAAAATAAAAAAGGGTTTCTCTCTTTTTTTGCTATACCTTTTTGCTCTTTATTTTCCTTCATTTTAATACTGTGCTCATCACTTGTCTAATGGTTATAGGTACATCAGCATGCCCCGGTGGCAAATTCTATTGCCGGAATGCTGATCATACTCCCATTTTCATATTCTCTTCTAGGGTCAATGATGGTGTTTGTGGTAAGTTGTTTTTAGGCACTTCACTCACCATTGTCATTTACCCCGTTTATTGCTTGCTTTCCAGCTTTTTGCCTTGATGAATCATGTTCTTCACCTTGACCCTCCATTCATGATATCCCAAAAGAAAACAGAATCATGGAAAGCATAGGATTCCGTTTATTACCTATTTATATCTCTGTTACGCACGAGCCTAGTTCTTAAGATCCAACTTTAGTCATCTTCTTAACATATTGGCTTCTTCATGAATCCTAAGAAGCATGCAATGTTACCTTTATAGCTGTCTGGTATGTAAATCTTCTCAACATTGTGAGAAACATCTTTTCGAGATTGGTGGAATCAAAGCTCATAGTATCGTTTGAACTATGCTAAGGCAAGGTTAACATACTTGAGTTGTGCAGCAAACAGGCATTAGGAGATCTACCATGCACAACCAAGTTACATCCTACTTCTTCTTTCCTTATAAAAGACATGTGCTATGTGTCATTTTATGTTCTATCTCTGTTCTTGAACCAATCAAAACAAAGCATCATGCATTGCATTGTAGCTTTTCTAAGCAATCAAATAAGAACGCCATACTTCTTTAACTGCTCATTAAATTGTGCCTGGAGCCTCTTACATGCACCCTCTAATTCATCACCGTTTGTCTTTGATCTCTACATGTGATAATGCCAGATTGCTGTGATGGGAGTGATGAGTATGATGGCCAAGTTAATTGCCAAAATACATGCTGGGAGGCTGGCAAAGCAGCTCGGGGTAAGTTGAAGAAAAAGATTGCCACCTATAAGGATGGGGTTGCTTTAAGAAGACGAGAAATTGAACAAGCCAAACTAGGAATTGCCAAGGATGAGGCAGAGCTAGCGAAGCTAAGAGACGAAGAGAAGATACTAAAAGGGCTGGTTCAACAGCTTAAAGGTGTCATTTAATATATTCAATTTTTTATTGCTCCTTTGCGTCCATCTCATATGTGCGGACTGCTAAGATCATTCACATTTTCATTCTATTCAATAGCTCTATTAGTTGAACTATTGATTGATATGAATTTTCTTGTTAAGATCCTTGAACTGTTTGATTGAAAAGGTTGTGAACATAAATGGATCTTGTGTATGCAAAACATCCATACTCAAATACAACGTCTTGGACACAGATCTATAAGATCTAGTAGGTCTGATAATCCAAGTCTTTTTATTATATTGTTCTGTTTATCTCCATGTAGAGCACAAAGAGCAGATAGAAAAGGCAGAAGAGAAAGAATGTTTCGAGAAAGAAAAGGAAAGGAAAGAAGCTGAAGAAAAGGTCAATGAACAGGACAAACAAATTGAGAGGGGGTCTAGACAAGAAACTGCAGAGAGTATAAACGACAACAAAGTTGGTAATTCGGGTGATTCTTCTGTAGATGAGGTTTGGATCTTTCTTGTTTACCTATGATTCCCAACTGGGTTCTGTTAATCCTCTTTGATTACATCTATGACGATTAGGAGAACAAAATAAACATTTTAAACTACACTTCTTCCATTACTGCTTTAGGTCTAAATTTTTGGATAAAGTGGATATTTACTTATGCTTGTGATGCCACTCTAAAGATACTTCCTTCATTTTTACCAATACCACATCACTTTAGTTTGATCATCCCATTGTAAGTACAGAATTGGTGGAGCTAATACTTCTCAAAACTGTTTGCTTCCTCTGAAAGGATACAGCAGTTCAACATGTGGATTATGTAGCTGATGAAGCTCGTGATGCTCTCAAATCTGAAGGAAGCACAGTTAGTGGGGTGGAGCAGGTGATGGAGATTTATGGTCATGAGATCTTGAACTTCAAATTTTGTGTACTACAGTGATAGTTTGATAGGATAACTAAGGTATGGCATCTTTGTCCCCGCAAATGTAGCATGCAGCAGATGAAAAGAAAGATTCTGTGTCACAACAAAGCAAGGATGGCTCTCTGTCCGTATCTGAAACTAGTCATGATGCTGGAAGTGAGGTGTCTCGTGATCAAGCCAAGAAGGTAGTAATGCCTTTTTTCCTGGCTCCCAAAAGCTGTATTTATTTACCAATAAATTGTCTTCAGTTGTAGCATTTCAAACTTGTCTTAACCATTTACTAACTTTATTAGTTCTTTGAATCAAATATTTCTTAGAATGATGAAGAAATATAAACTGGAAAACATGTGTCGATTGCCTTTAAGTCTTATGTCTGTGGATTTGTTGTTAGCTTCATCTAGTCTGTTACAAAAGAAAAGATTAGATCAATTTATGTTTTATATGTAGGACACTGAGATATCTGAAACTACTGAAGGCTTGTCAAAAGAAGAGCTGGGCCGCCTTGTTGCTTCTAGATGGACAGGAACAGCAGAAAAGAAAAATGAGGAGGTTAATAGTGTTGAGAGTGATTATACCAAAGATCATGAAGAACATGAGGATATGCCACAGGAAAAACTTGATGATGATGGCTACACTTCAGAAACTGATGATGACACTGGGAAGTATGATGATATAGATGCAGAAGATGACGCACATGAACCTTATGAGGAAGAAATACATGATGATACCAGCTCTTCATACAACCATGATTCTTATGATGATTCAGATGCAGAAGATGACAGACATGAAGCTTATGAAGAAGAAATACATGATGATACCAGCTCTTCATCCAACCATGATTCTTATGATGATTCAGACTTTTCAGGTGCCACACTGATTATTCCTAGCTTTTTTTTTGTGTGTTTATTTTTGGTTAAAGAGCCTGTTATTCATCCATTCTACAACTAGAGAGGAAAAGGTTTTGTTGCAGCAGAATTTGTAATTCAGGCTGTTGTGGCTCTTTTGTTTACTGGATGTTTTTTTAACGCAAATTGTCTAGATAATCCATCCTGGTTAGAGAAGATACAACAGACTGTTCGAAACATTCTACAAGCTGTAAATTTGTTCCAGACTCCCGTGAGTTTATCAGGTAGACATGTGCCTCAATTGGCGATGCAAATTTTGAGAATGTGTAAAACTAAATTTTATTTGGCTTATTAGATGCTGCTCGTGTACGAAAGGAGTATGAGAAGTCCAGCACCAAGTTGTCTAAATTACAGTCAAAGATATCAAGTTTGACACGGAAGCTAAAACATGACTTTGGTAAATTTGGAACACCATGTCTCTGTAACATGGAATTAACCTTTTCTTTGTTCTTTTTCCTTTTTTCTGTTTCCCAACTACGTGATTCAATTTTCCAGGCAGAGAGAAAGAGTTCTACTCCTTCTATGATCGTTGTTTTGAGAGCAAAGAGAACCAGTGAGAAACCTGTTTCTTCTAGTTCATATTTCATCATACCCATCTTAGAAGTTACGGTCCTTGATTGTGCACTTTTTGACTTTTTGGTGGTTGAATTCTGCTTCAGATATGTTTACAAAATCTGCCCATTTAAACAAGCTTCCCAGGTGGAGGGCTACTCAACTACTTCATTGGGGTAGGTATCTGCCTGCATTGTTTCTTCTTCATGCATACGGTCTTTGTTGTTTTATTTTCTTTGAGATTCCAAATAAGATGAAGGTATGCAAATTCTTTTCTTTGTTTCCTTGGTGTGAACCAGCTTTTCATTTTGGATATTCACATCTTGTCACAGCGAGCAAGTTGTCAAGTGCTTATAGTGATATATGAAGAAATTGATTGGATAGGTTTCTTAATTCTGGATTACAAGTAGTTGATTCTCAGGGGGAACCAAAACCTTTGGCTGCTACAAAAACACCATCGGACGTCAAAGCAGCACAATCGAATAAAAAAATTTCATGCCATTGAGTGTGTCTAGCATATTTCTTCACGATAGCAGGATCACCATAACAGACTCCTTGCATGTGCACCATATATCATACTTAGTTGAAGTCCATTTTATTCTAGGTCAATCAGGAATGATGCATTGTGCACTCTCATATGCTTCTCATGTGCATTCGTATCTGAGTGAATTCGTGGGTACCGACTTCCCAGCCTTCCCTTTAACGACCTTCTAGCCGATCTCCATTATACATTGCTGGTATTTTGTTCAGTACTTATTAGCTGATTTGAGAAATTCCTTTCCTGTCTCTTCCTGTTTCTGCTAAATAGGCAATGGGACAAGTTTGAGGATTCATACCGAGCAATGGTTTTCTCTAATGGTGACAAGTGCTGGAATGGGCCTGACAGAAGCGTAAAGGCACAAATTTCTAATTCACAATTATTTTCATTGACTAGTGTTTGGTCTTTTAAGCTTACAGGCGAACAGAAGTGGATGATTTGATTCTCAGTAGAACCTGGCCAATAATGTTGATCTATTATCGAGGAATTTATTTAGTATAATTGCCTATGCAAATGGGAGCTAAGGGGAAGAAAGGGAATGTTTGTGGTTCTTCTAATAACTGTGACGTTGCTTGTGCTCTATATATCTATCTTGTAGGTGAAGCTGAGGTGTGGATTGACAAATGAGGTAATAGAAGTAGATGAACCTAGCCGTTGCGAGTAAGACTCCCGCTCCTTGAGTTCTCCCTCTCTATTTGGGTCGTTATAATGAGTTTGCTAATCTGTAAACGAAACAACAGGTACGTAGGGCTGCTGTATACCCCAGCTCTTTGTGTGGAAGAAAGGCTGAAGGTAATAAGTAACGGTTGGTTCAATTAAGAAGTTTTGATATAATATGGTTGTCTGATGGGAATGTTTGTGACAGGAACTTGAAGGTAAACTAGAACGGATGAACAAAGAACAAGCAAATGTGGGACACGATGAACTTTAAGATGTTTGTTGTTACCAGAACAGAGGAGAGGATTTTGACTAATTGGATTCAGGAACAAATTTCATGAGCATAATGGATAATCCTCATTTCTGGTGCTTCTGCTTTGTTTGTATTTGTTGGAACCTGCCTTTTGGGTGTAAGAAAAGAACAAAAATCCAACGGTTCCATGTCTGAAACGTTATGCATAGTATAGATTAGATTGGATTGGATTACATTTTTGTTAAACAAATCAGGATTTGGTTTAAAGTTGACAAATTTTGGTATTACACCATTTCGTCATTATGATTTTGTAGAAATAATTTATATATTACACTGAAATGTAGTTAGAAAAGGAAGGAAATAAAGTAAGAGTTGTTCCACTTCTAGAAACCAACCAAAGAAAAGTCAACAGACAGAAAGGGCCCAAAACGACTTTTCCGCAACCAATGGAATCGTAATGCTTGTTCCTTCTTCGACGTCCGTCTCTCGTAATATATTCCATCTGTTGTGCGTTAGTTGTTTGTCTACTAAGAAGAGCACTTCTTGTTCTATAAATCAAGAGGATTGTGAGTTTCTTTCTTTCTTTCTTTCTACATCAGAGTTTCTTCCTGACTCCCTCCGGTTTGTAGGTTTGTATTTATGTACGTTGTTTATAAGTGAGTAGGTGTTATCGATTTGTGGATTCGTTTCCGTGTTTCTCTCTCGCCGTTGACATTTCATTTTGTAATTTCTTTCAAGTCTTATCATCTCATCAATCTATTTGTATACCTAATTTACAAGAAAGATGTGTTTTTGCTGATCAATTCCTCTCTTTTCTGTTGTGGGTACTGCGATTTCAGAACCAAAAACAGATAGAAATGGAGAAGAAAGCCAAGACAAAGATCGTATGCACGCTGGGTCCTGCTTCCAGATCCATTGAGATGTGCGAGAAGCTGTTGATGGCCGGCATGAACGTTGCTAGATTCAATTTCTCTCATGGATCTCACGAGTATCACCAAGAAACACTTAACAATCTTAGGACTGCTATGGACAACACCGGTATTCTCTGTGCTGTTATGCTTGACACTAAGGTCCGCCCTTTCCTCTATGGAATTCCTATGATTTACTATACCACTGGTTCCTTTTCTTGATAAAAAATGTTTCTGATTCTGTTGATTCCAATTCCATCCATCTCTTTCTCTTTGCAGCCTTCGTAATTGTTTGGATCCACACACAAAATCTTTAATTTTTTCAGTTCATGTGTAACAGGGACCAGAGATTCGAACTGGTTTCTTAAAAGATGCCAAACCCATCCAGCTAAAACAAGGTCAGGAGATCACCATATCTACTGACTATAGCATCAAGGGCGATGAAAATATGATCTGCATGAGCTACAAGAAATTGGCAGAAGATGTCAAGCCAGGGAGTGTCATACTTTGTGCTGATGGCACCATTTCGTTCACTGTTCTATCATGTGACAAAAGGGCTGGTTTGGTTCGGTGCAAATGCGAGAACTCAGCTATTCTTGGTGAAAGGAAGAATGTTAATCTCCCAGGAGTAATAGTGGATCTGCCAACCTTGACCGATAAAGACAAGGATGATATCATGGGGTGGGGGGTTCCTAATCGCATTGACATGATTGCTCTTTCTTTTGTTCGAAAGGGCTCAGATCTCGTGGAAGTGCGGAACTTGTTGGGCGATCATGCCAAGAGTATCCTTCTCATGTCGAAGGTATGCTTACTGTGTAAAAGCATTTACTGCTTGCTTGTTGGCAGAAATTGGAACCATGCAATTGATTTTGAGTGAACGACTGTCAAGTAATTGTCATGTAATTGAGTATAGGTAGCAAATTGCAGTGGTTATTGTCTCACTTATGTATCATTCCCACTACTTGAAAACTTTGATAGGTTGAAAATCAAGAAGGGGTGGCAAATTTTGATGATATCTTAGCAAACACGGATGCGTTTATGGTGGCTCGTGGTGACCTTGGAATGGAAATTCCAATTGAGAAGATTTTTCTAGCACAGAAAGTAATGATCTATAAGTGCAACATCCAAGGAAAACCTGTTGTCACCGCAACCCAGATGCTTGAGTCCATGATCAAGTCTCCAAGGCCAACTAGAGCTGAAGCTACCGATGTTGCCAATGCAGTTCTTGATGGTACTGATTGCGTGATGCTGAGTGGTGAGACTGCAGCTGGAGCGTATCCAGAACTTGCCGTTCGGACTATGGCCAAGATTTGTGTAGAAGCAGAGAGCACACTTGATTATGGAGATGTATTTAAAAGGATCATGCAACATTCACCTGTGCCCATGAGCCCTTTAGAAAGCCTTGCCTCTTCTGCTGTCAGAACAGCCAATTCAACAAAAGCAGCTTTTATACTGGTGTTAACAAGGGGAGGAAGTACTGCAAAACTGGTGGCTAAGTACAGGCCGGGCATGCCCATTTTATCTGTGGTTGTGCCTGAAATTAAGACCGATTCATTTGATTGGTCATGCAGTGACGAAGCACCTGCAAGGCACAGCCTTATTTTCCGTGGGCTGGTGCCAATTTTATATGCAGGATCTGCTAAGGCTTCTCACTCTGAGACAACGGAAGAAGCTTTGGTTTTCGCAATCCAGCATGCTAAGGCAAAAGGACTATGTAAGAGTGGAGACTCTGTGGTGGCTCTGCACCGAGTTGGAACTGCATCTGTCATCAAGATCATCACTGTTAAGTGATGCTTCTTAGATTTTGCCAATTTCCTTTTATTTGGAGGAGGAGACAGGATAGAAGGGGTTAAGTTATGAGGAGAGTAATTTCGCATTCTTAAATTTAGAATGAACTATGCTGTCAAGTATAATGGCAGCACTAAACCTTTTTTTGGTTTGTTTGTTTTGTTACGCTGCTTTTCTTCACAAATTTAAACGTTGAGCGCCAACTGATTTGGTGAGTTTTCACTTCAAAGAAGGAAAATTCGGAGTTAGCTGTAATGTAAGAACTAGCACATAATTAATGATATCGAACTTGGTTCTAAAAACTAAATAGCATATGATATATAATGCTAGAGTTCAGTAAAATGGTGGTGCATCAAAGTAAAACAAAAGCATTAAAGTTACGCAAATTTAATAGCATACTGCTGAAACATCCACTGTGGCCAAAGATTTATACACATTGATATAGTAGGATCAGAAATTTCTTCGATAAGGAAAGAATTACATAAAGCAAGAGAATCTAAAAGAAGCATGTGAACTGAAAAACAACTTGGATTCAACCTCAAGTGTGGCAAAGATAATATGTACACGAACACGATAGGGATGGATATCTAAACTACAGCAACTCACAAATTGATACGCAATGATCAGTTTAATAAGCATTTCCAGGTGCATTTCTTCAAGAGGATGGTGGCGATGATGAATTACTTCCACCGGATTGGGATGACGAGGAAGTGGAGAAAAAACTATTGAAAGGCCAAGGAAAGGAAAATCTTCTCCCACTTCCATTTCTCCCTTCACCATCTCCCTCCTCAAAAGTGCTCCCATGATTAATATTACTCTCACCACCATCATTGTCATTCAGTGTCTGAGTATTGATATTCCTAGGCCTCTCAGAATCAAGTTTAGACTCATCTACAGACAGCTGATACCTGCAAACTGGACAAGAACTATGAAGTTCCAGCCATGGTAATATGCACCCCTTATGAAACTTATGTTTACAAGGCATTTCCTTTGCCTCAGTACCAATTTCATATTCATCCAAGCACACTGAACACTGCAATTTCTCTTTAATTGTCACAGTAGGTAATGCGTCAATTGCCTCCTTATGAGCAGGAGGAGTCCCATATCTATTAGAATCATTCTCTGCCAAATGCTGCAATAACAAGTCTAAACCAGGACCAGCGAAATAATCACTTAGTGATCCGATGGGATTTTGGTTCTGGTTTTGGCCATTGCTAGACTCATAAGAACCTTGAACAACAATAGATTGATTGAAGGGATTAATCAAAATCACACGTTCTCTTTCTCTATCCCTATCACGATCTTCTTCATAATTCTCCAATTCAGTCAACATTCCAGCTCGAAATCCTTGAAGCAATTGCAGTATGGTAGCTGAACTTCTCCTCGTCCTCCTCCTAATGATTGCTTCAATTTCACGGTCCAGTTCGGTCTCTCCTCCATGCCGTGCTTCACTGTCAGCATTGTCTTCATCATCATCAAAACCCATTCTTCTAGATCTCCTGCGGCGGGGGGAGTTACCCATCATACCAAGCAAAATAGGGCCCCAAAGAGAAAGGGTGCGATCTGACCCAAAATCAGTACCAGCGTCCTGTATATTCATCGGGCTGCTACTCATTTCTTCAACAAATCCACTCATGCAAAAGGGACATTTAACCTCAACTTCCATGATGGGATCCACCATTTCAGAGCACCTGTGACACCAATACCTTGCTGCCATTGGTTCTTCCATACTTCCTCTTCCAATCCTTCAACTGTCTCCTTTTATTTATTTCTGATATTGATGTATCTAAACCTGTGTTTGCAATAAACAAGGTAAGAGCCACTAATAAGAAAAAAAAAAAGGATATAAACTCATGGTAAGAAGAACTCAAATGAATAGTATGCAAGAATATATACACAGATCCAAAGTATCAATAACAGAAAGTTTCAGGAAATAGAAACCACAACAGAAAAAAAAAAAGAAGAGGAATGCTACGACTGCTTAACAACCTTATGCAGAGGTCAAGCACAACAATAAAAGGGTGGGGGGGATTCAAGTTGTAGAAATCAGGAACTGCTAGATCATCTGATAAGACAATCCGTCCTCTAGGGCAACAAAGGGACCAAAAGAACAGATGTAGAAAATTTAACTCTTCAGTCAAAAATTTTCCATCTGATGAAAATTTTTGAAACCAAGGGGAAGGAGAAACATAGAGAATTGTAGATTTGCAGCACAAAGGACAAATTGAGAGAAAATCCTAAGGCTAATATATATATAAAAAATCATACTGGGATTTGAGGTGAAACAAACCAGTACAAAGAGAAAAATTGATCTTACCAAAGAAATGAAAGAGGAGAGATGGAGAACAAAGACGTTAAGGATGAGCTTCGAGAAAGACAACTAAAACCAAAATCAAATATGGAAATTGGAATTCGAGTAACAATCTTGAGATTAATGATGAGCAAACAATAAACATTAACAAAAGAGAAAAACAAGACAGATTGAAAAGGTAGGTGGGAGGAAAAAGAATAAAAATTGAAGATTGGAAGAACGCGAATAACAAGATCACGTAAAGATCTGGAAGAATCCCCAATAAGGAAAGGAGGGTTCAGAATTCATCAACAGTTACCTTTTCCCTTCCAAAATTCAGAACAATCAACAAATTGAACCAAGCTGGACGAAGAAATACCACAAACAACCCACAGCAATTCAATTTAACAGGCAAACATAGTCAAAGAGAAAATTGACAAAAGACCCATAAGCGAAAAGTAAAAAAGCTTCGTAACTTACTGGGTTGTGGATGGATTTTGTTGAATTTTGATTGGAGAGGAAGAGGGAGACAGATAGATGAATAAGAGATAGAAAGTGAGGAACATCATTCACACCTATAATATACTTAAACACGTTTACATGCCATGAAAGATTCTGATTTTAGGACAAACCGCGTCATTTAAACACAAAAGTCTCAAATATTATAAATTCTTTTACAGAATAAATAAATAAAACTAAGTTTGGGAGGTCAATTTTCTCTTTTTATAACTATTTTAGTGACTTAAATATGTGAATTTATGATTAATTTTATCAAATACTTCAAAACTCATCTTTTGATAAAATTAATAAAAAATAAAAT
>JAOTAZ010016484.1:0-18733 GCA_025629785.1 Erythroxylum oxycarpum | reverse complement strand
TTTCAGCTGGACAAGGTCACAAGTCGACTTGCACAAGCATAAGTCGACTTGTACCTGGTTTTTCCTACGGCCAGAACCTGATTCACTCACTCAGGTCGACTTGCACACCATACAAGTCGACTTACACACTAATTTTACCTATCACTTCTTTTCCAATTTCAATTCTAAGCTAAGACAACTCAAAACAAAATTATCCACCAAGGAACACAACTAAACAATTAAGCAAATAACACATAATCAACCACATAAACAAGTTAAACCAATTAACACAAATTAGGACATTGAACAACTTAATACAAGTTAGGACAAGGCCTAACATTGGTTGTCTCCAAAAGTTACCGATCCTCCTTGCTTATGTTAGAGGTCTAGGAACATAAACCTTCTTCCCGTCATATGTCGTGAATAGCTACTATCCAAGTACCATTGGTGTTGGTTGCTTTTTCCAAGAAAAGAGATCTGCAATGTATATTATATTCTTCTTAGATACCCAAATTTTTTGGGTCCTTTAGGGTTAGCCTTATAGTTTTTCATCAAATGATAAGAATATTGTTTCTTTTTCTTCATATTAGGAACAAAACTCTTATTATGACGAACATTACTATTATCAAAACCTAAACCATTTTTATCGTTTGGATGTCTATATCTTCCAATCATATCATTCATCCTTTTTGTACTTTCAGTAAATGATGATAAATCTGCTGAGCGGCTGTAAATCCGTTGTTTCAGTTGATTAAGTTCGTCAGATCTGTCTACAGTTACTTTCTTTTTCATATGATCTACTTGTTTCTTCAGGTAGACGTTTTCTTTTTCTAAAAGTTCTGTGTTCTTCAAACTTTCAGCAAATTTCTTTTTTAATATCCTATATTATTTTAAGATAGCATTTGAATGTTCTAACCATTCTAAATACGCATCCTGAAGATCATTAAAGTTAGAGATTACCTCATCATCACATTTCGTCTTAACTGCTAAGCATATATTTGCTTGTTCTGATGTTTTTGAGTCGGATTTAGATTCAAATTAATCTAGATCTTCCCAAGTTGTCATCATGCTCTTTTTATTTTCTTTATTTTTCTTCTGCTTTCTTTTAAGCAATGGGCATTTAGACTTGTAACGTCCTGGTTTATTGCACTCATAAAATACGATAGAACTTTTCTCATTCTTTGAATTATCTTTTCTATTCTTCTTAAAATATAAGTCTTTATTTTTGCTTGATTTCTTTTTCCACATCCTTCTAATATTTTGTGAAATGAAGGATAGTTCATCATCATCTTCACTTGAATCTTAATCAGATTCATTATCATCATCCTTTTTTTATTTTTTCAATCTTTAATGCCTTTGAAGATGTGCTTATATTTTTCTTAATCTTCTGATTCTTCTTACCATCCTTTAATGCAATAGATTTATCTTTTCTAGGTTTATCTTCTGCATCAAGCTCTACTTCATGAATTTTCAGTGAACCAAGTAATTCATCTAGCTTCAACTTACTTAAATCCTTTGTTTCTTGTATTGTTGTTACTTTGGGTCTCCATCTTTTTAGAAGACTTCTAAGAATCTTTTTGATATGATCTTGACTTTCGTAGATTCTCCCTAGAGCTTTAAGTTTGTTAACAATTGTTTGGAATCGTTCAAGCATCTGTTCGATAGTCTCATCATCTTTCATCTTGAATAGCTCATATTGATGAACAAGAATACTAATCTTAGACTCTTTGACTTGATTTGTGCCTTCATGTGCAATGGATAGTGTGTCCCACATTTCCTTTGCAGATTTTCATCTATAACCTTATCATATTCACTTTTTCTTAGAGCAGAACTTAAAAAGAACCTGGCCTTCGAGTTTAACTGAAAACGAGCTTTCTGATCAACATTCCATTGGTCATGAGAAATACTATTCCCTTCATTTTATTTGGTGTGTATGGTCCATTTTCAATAATATCCCAAAGATCAATATATGTGGATTCTATAAAAAGTCGCATCCTGTGCTTCTGATAATGATAGTCTTCACCATTGAATGCAGGAGGTCTTATGACTGAGGCACCTTTAGCTATAAAAACATGTGATTCAGCCATGGATCTTTGTCCTCACTCTGTAATAGCGTTTTTTGGAAACCAAACTCTGATATCAACTAAAGTAATCACTTGTTAATATAGAAATCACGTCAGATATATAGAATAAAGAAAAAGGGGGGTTGAATTGTATTAAATCTTCAAAGATATTAATCTTTAAAATTTTCTTGAATTTCTTTGCAAATTCAGATTATCACAAAAACAATTCTTTTAAGTCGATGAGTAATGCAATCATAAAAAATTATTATCTACTCTTCTAACAATAAGAAAATTAAAAGATAAGGGCTAGAGAATAGACGTCACGATTTCATACTTATTCACCCTTAACCTTAGGCTACATCTAGCCCTCAGAATTTATCTGAAATTTCACTATACTCTTCAACTTTACAAGTCTTCTTTCTACACTTGCAAAGCATCTTCAGTTCTCTCTCACAAAGTATTCTTTATCTGCTTTCTTAGCCTCTCCAGGTTCTAGCCTTTCTTTCTCTTGGAAAGATATTGTTTGAGCTTCACGCTACAGATGTTTTTGCTCTCTTTGTTTCACACTTAAATATAGAGTTTCTCTAAGTGTTGTACAATATGATTTTCTCTCTTATATTATATCTAGTTGTAAAAACGTTGTTTCTTGTATTATATCAAAATTAATAGTAAAGTGAAGTCGTCTTGACTTAATACTATCGCCGTTTGCGAGCTGCAGTTCCCTTCTCATCGTCCATCATCTTCCTTCTGCATCCATCTTCTTCTTTTGTGTGTTTTGGTTCCCTTATGTGTTTTCATTCTATGTTTTTTTTTGTTTTGATTCTGTTCATCCTTCTTATGCTTTTGTTCCCTTTTTCCGTCTTCGTTTATTCGTCGATTGAGGTCAGTGGGTTTTGTTTTGTACTGAGTTTTGTATACTGCTTTCATCATTTCCGAACTATGCTTGTGTTTTGATTGTATGGGTAATTATCGGTTTGGGTTATTAGTGTATCAGTATTTTGTAGAGTGGATGTCTTATAGATATGATTGTTTTGAGTTAACAAATATAATTGTTTGCCACAGGTTCTCTCCAAATTCTAGTATTCTATCTTTTATCAGTAAAAGTTTAGTAAGTCCATCAGGCTAATTTACTTTACATTGCATTACCAACTCTAACGAAAGTTCTTCCTTCTTCATAAAAAGTTAATCGAAGCCTTTCACAGTCCTTGAAACAAAATTGTTGATAGCCTCATCAAAAGTCGCAGCAAACAAAAGAACTTGGAAACAAGTTAGGGACTTGGTGTTGTAGTTCTCAACACCCTTATGCCTTTATATGCAAGGATAAACATAAGACTGTTCTTGCCTTTCCCTTTTAATTTTTTCCACTTTTGTTTCAAATTAATATTTTAACAAGAAGGTATCATTTGCATGGGAAAATTATGATAATGCAAAAATATGTCACAATATAATGTAGAAATAGGTGATCGTTTAATTTTTAAACATTAATTTCAGTAAGATCTTTCAATTCTTAGACTATAATATATATATATACATATATATATATATATATACACTATACTTCCACGATTCTCCATCATTCTCCTCATACTGGAAGAGACTTGTCTTCAAGTCAATCATTTTGTCTTCCTCGATGAATAGTGATAAGTTGGAGATATTGATGGTTGTTAACACTTCATATTCTACCAGTAACTTGACCTTGCATACATTTTCACCATCTTTGTTTAAAATCCAAGAATGACCATTAGCCCTAGATTTAAATTTTCTTAAATGACCTAGTAGAAATTGTTCCTTAAGAATATGGATCCATGCTAAATCTTCTTCTTTGAAGCTTGTAGATCTTCGATACGTGTCAGCTTATTCCTTGTTTTTATTTTCTAGAAAATGTTCTCACGAATCTTGTCATACAAACAATTAATATATTTTTTCCCCTTTTTCATCGTCATTATTGAAAGAATGATTAAATGAAATAGGAGTCAAATCTAGTAGACTAATAGGATTATAGCCATACATCACTTTTAATGGACTTTTACTCATGGTTTTTCTTTGAAACTAATTGTAGGCCTTTACTAAGGGTACTTGAAGATCCTATTATTGAATGTTACCTTTTATTTAGACTCTTAATAAACTTAAATTTCATTTAAAATCATTGGTTTGTGGATGGTGTGAGGAACTAAATTGAAGAGTAGTTCTGAGCTTCCTTCAAATAGTTCAGCAAAAATCACTCATAAAATTTGCATTACGGTATGATGTAAAGTCCTCATAGTACCATGAATTTAGACGATCTCTATGAAATAGAGTCCTCATAATAGAAATAAAGATCTTTATTACTAGCAATTGCATCCGATAGTGTGCAGTAGTAGTGTAATTATTTAAGACTTAGTTGAGTACAAGAATGAGAGTTCTTTGATAGTCGAATTAAGTTATAGTGGATCTACTTGTTAAACTAGAAAAGTAGATGAAAAAAATATAAGAAATAGTCCTTTCTATATAGATATAGTGTATTCCCTCCATATATGTAAGTGGCCTCGGTTTCTTAAATGTTCAATGTTGGACTACTTTATTTATGTGTTAATATTATAAATATTTATGTTTTTCACATTGCAACTTATAGTATGGAACAAGAGTTGGGTCTTGTATGGGATAGATTTATAGTTTTACTGGCTTTATCAGTTACTGAAGATTTTCATTTCATTTGTTATTGATTCAGTAATAAGTACGTTATAGATGTATATAATGTTGCCTCCATATTCTTAAGATGTTATTTAAAGGAATTGAGTGGAAAATATGTAAAAGTAATATTTTCAAGCTTATCCAGTTAATTTAAGATCTATTTCAATTACTTAAGGTTCCTGGCTAAGATCTTATTGATTATTGTTTGGTTGTAGGAATTCTTTTGTTGTCAGTATTTCTATTTTCAAGGAGATTGAAGAGAAGCTTTAGCAGGTATTCATTTTTGAAATTTATTTCCTTTGCTTGTTGGCAATGTCAACATTGATTTTCCACACATTCTAATTGAATTTGTATTTGTTTCTGTATTTTGCAGCATATTCATTTTGCATCCTTTTACTTCATTGAAAAGAAAACTTTTATCATCCTTTTTTATGTTTTGAAAGGCAAATGACTGGATTTTCTTGCATGACTTGGTGACAATCAAAAGCTATAACTAAGACTTCTGAACATGTATTTATATCTATTTGCGTACTACTTTGAAATTCATTTTCATCTTTACTTTGTTTTGGTTATCTACTTTGGCCGTTAGCCCACTCTAACTCTGTCATCTTCTTCCTTCATGTGCTTTAGTGACTTCTTCTGTGTGTCAATTGAGGTAAGTGAGTCTTATTATTTACTAGGTTTTTGTGTACTTGATTTAATTTGGGTATTTGTTTGTGATTTGAACCTCCCATTTGAACTTCTTGCATTTTTAATGTAAATGGCCTGCACCGACCGAAACTTGTTTGTGGTATGAACTTCAGTTTATCAATGAATTAATATAGGATGGGTTTGACTTATAGTTTCAAATTTGTGAATTATGTCAATCGTTATTTCATTGATGCTCTCTGAAATGATTAGGTTCTCTTTACTTTTTATGTATGAATCTTTACACGCATCTTTTTTACTATAATAATAATTTTCTTCTAAACATACTAGATAATTTGTATATGTTACAATAATTTATTAATCGAAGTATTCATATTTTTATCTTTACATATTATATGTGTTACTAGTACATAATTAATTTAGGTTAAATGTCAAACTTCTAACATTAATTCTAAATTTCAATAACAATTTCTAAACCGTTCAATTAAAATTTCCAACTTTATAAAATTAAGTAATTCATTTTATGTTCCCATACTAAATCAAGCTAACCAAGAATTTTCCCTTTCATAGTCTTAAGTGTGTCTTTGAATTCTCTTCTAACATATATGATTACAAAAAAAATAGATCTTCAGTTAATAAATAATTTTGAACTTAACCTACAAACCTTAACCCATAACCTGTGATGCAACTCCCGTGAGGCTTATCGGTGAAAAATACCACAAGCCTAGGAGTTATAACGAGGACTTGTTTTCTTTATTCACAAGTGTAAACTTTGGTGATTAATTCAATTGGTTAATAATTAGGGGATGTTATGTAAAGTTTAGATATTCTGTAAAATTTGACGAACATGAAGTATACTAACTATGGAATCACTGTTTGAAATTAACAGTTTTGCATAAATGAGTAATGTTGATAGATTTTGGATGTATAGACAATTAACACCTAATGGTTTCATTAATACTGAGTTTGTTGAGGGAGTTGAAGATTTTATTCATTATGCTTATTCTCAACCTGCATATATGGATGGCCCAAAGATTAGATGTCCATGTAAAAAGTGTAAGCACATCTGTTTCCTTCGTATTAATGAAGTAAATGGGCATTTTCTGAGAAAAGGGTTTATACCCAATTATTTTGAGTGGACACGACATGGGGAACCATTGATTTATAGCACCTTAAAGGGTAATCAAGTACAATTGTTTATGAACTTAAATGAGTTTGAAGGGGGGATTAGATTTAGAGATAAATGTGTTTACAAATAAAAATCCTTACAAGCAAATGGTTTATGATGTAGCTGGTTATACCTTTCAGGAAAATATAGAAAATCTTGAAAAAGAATTAAACCCACATGCAAAACAATTTTTTGACTTACTACACTCAACTGATCAAGACTTATGGCCAAATTGTGAGACAATGACACAATTGTCTTCAATTACTCAAATATTAAACATAAAGTCTGAAGGGTATATTTCTAATCGTATTTTTGATAAAATTCTTGAATGGTATAGTGAATTATTGCCTCCTCATCATACAATGGTTGGTAGTTTTTACAATATGAAGAAACTTATTTGGGGTTTTGGTTTGCCTATTGAAAAGATTGATTATTGTAAATTGGGATGTATATTGTATTAGGGAGATGGTATGGAATTACAAGAGTGCAAATTTTGTGGTCAACCTAGGTTCAAGCTTAGAAAGCATTCTATAAAATAAAAATTAATACCCTAGAAGCGGATGTATTATTTCTCGCTAACTCCGAGACTTCAAAGACTATATGTTTCTGATGTTATTGCATCTCACGTGAGATGGCATAATGAACACGAATAGGAAGATGGAATAATCAGTCATCCATTAGATGCACTGGCATGGAAACATTTCAATGACACCCATTATGAGTTTGCAGCTAAAAGTCGAAATGTTAGGTTGGGATTGTCGACGGATGGATTCTAAATTTTTTGTCATGGACATCATGGACAATCATAATTACTCCTTATAATTTGCCTCCATGGATGTGTATTAAAAAGACATATATGTTCTTGACAATGATGGTGCTAGGGCCTACAAATCCAAAGCATAAAATTGATATATTCTTACAACCATTGATATCTGGATTGCATCATCTTTCGGAATATGGTGTTGGGACGTATGAAGTGTCTCTGAAACAAAATTTTATGTTAAAAGTAACTTTGATGTTGACCATTAGTGATTTTCTGGAATATGTCATGTTGTCTGGATGGAGCAAAGTAGGAAAATTGGCTTGCCCTTATTGTGGCATTGAATTTGATGTGTTTTATCTTCCAAATGGGGGCAAAACATGTTGGTTTAATAATCACAGAAAATTTCTTCCTCTAAATCATCCATTCAGATGCAATAAACAAAAGTTCATGAATAAAAGGATGGTAAAAACACCTCCTCCCCCTCTTAAAACTAGTGAAGAGATTTTGTAGGAGATTGAGGAATTACGCTTGTTAAAAGTTACATACTTTGAAGTTGATGAAGTTAGTACAAGCATTAGTAAAAACTTTGGTTGAAGAAAATAAAGCATCTTTTGGGATTTTCCATATTGAAAAACTAATTTGATATGTCATAATCTAAATGTGATGCATATTGAAAAAATATTTGTAACAATTTGTTCAATACCATAATGAACATTAAAGGGAGAACAAAAAACAATGCAAAATCAAGAGCTGATTTTCATCTTTTCTATAGAAGGAATAAGTTACATAAAGATCTTCGCACCGTTATACATCCAAAAGTATATTTCATTTTAGACAAAAAACAAAAGGAAATATTGTGTGAATGGTTGAAAAGTCAAAGTTTCTCGATGGTTATATTTCAAACTTGGCAAGGTGTGTGGCTATAAGGAAGTACAAATTATTTGGGGTGAAAAATCATGATTATCATGTGTTTATGCAAAGGTTAATTCTAATTGCATTTCGGGAGTTGCTATCGAATAAGGTTTAGGAAGCAATAACAGAATTAAGTTTGTTTTTCAAAAGTTTAACATCATCTGAAATCAAGTTGGTTGAAATGGAAAAACTAGAAAAGGAAATTCTAGTAATTTTGTGAAAGTTAGAAGGGATTTTTTCTCTAAGCTTCTTTGATTGTATGAAACATCTACTGTTCATTTAACACATTAGGCAAAACTAGTCGATCAAGTTCAGAATCGATGGATATATCCATTTGAGAGTTAATTCAACAAATATGATTGTAATTAGAGTAATAACATGTTTTAACAACTAAATTGTAATAACCCTATTCGATAATATAGGTATTTACATCACTTAAAGAAAAATGTCAAAAACAAGGCTAGAGTTAAAGGTTCGATATGTAATGCTTATTTAGTAAAGGAAGCTAGTACATTTTTTTCACATTATTTTGAGCCACATGTTCACACATGAGAAAGAAAAGTTCCTTGTAATGACAACGAGGGAGGAACGAGTGATGCTGATAGTAACTTATCTATTTTCAAATATCCTGGACAAATATTTAGACATTTAACAAGAAGAATGTTAACAGAGGAAGAAATTAAGGCTACCCATGGTTACATTTTATTGAATTGTTAAGAGGTTCAACCTTGAGTATTGTAAGTTGAAATTGATTATTTGGATTTTGAAATTTAGTGTTATTCATAACTAAAATGCATAATAATGTTTTTATATTATACGAGGAATTGTTACGTGAGCTAATACTCAACAAAACAAAGGATGATATCAATAAAGAAATTGGAAGACACTTTCCTCGATGGTTCGAGAAATATGTAAGTTTTCACTTATAATTATTGAAATGATTGAATTATAAGATTTAAGTGTTCAAATGACATTATACTGTTTGATATGACAATTTCTTTTATGTACGCCTTAGAAAATCCAATATAGAACAAGTTCATATGTGATCTTGTGAAGGAACCATTGTGAACTATTAAATCATATCTGGTGTATCTTGTTAATAGATATAAATATCATACAGAATATCATGGTCATAGCATGGCAACAATAACTATTGGAGTTTGCATACAAGGAGAATTGAAGGATTACTATGGTATAATTATTGAAATACTTGAAATTAAGTACCCTACATTTCCAATAAAGCTTATTTAAGTGTGACTGGTTTGATTCGACTCCAAATGTTACTACAAAAGTACATAGCTGATATAATCTAGTTGAAATCAACAACTAAAGAAGATTGAGACAATTTGAACCTTTCGTGTTGGCAATGCAAGCGATTCAGGTGTATTATGTCCCTTTTCCTAGCTTATGACAAGATAAGTTAGATTGGTTGGCCGTTTGCAAAGTTAGACCTATAGGTGTTTTTGAATCAAATAGAAAAGGACAACATAGAATTGAAAGTGAAGCGTTTAAGGAAGATGTTTATGAAATAAATGCATCTGTCACATATGACAATAATGAACCTTTGAACGATCCATCTAATGAATATGTTAAAATTTCATCTGGAGAGGATGACGAGGGCCAGTGATCTAAAAAGGAGCCTGAGTTTGATTCTTATTCTTCAGAAAAATAAAATGATTTTAATTTACAATTAAGTAATGATAACGATTAATTTATGTTTGTAATTGAATATTATATTCAACAAATCAATTATTTCCTTTTCAACATATTGTTTAAAATATTGAATTCAAATTCTTATATTTCTAGAAAATTCAATCAAATATGAATTTCAGGTTGAAATATGCCATAAAAGAAAAAAATATGATATAATGCAACCCAAGTTCAGATAAGGATTCGAAGGTGTTTACTGTCCAGGTGAATCATCACATTCTGCAGCTGCAACTAAATCACCTCTTCCCCCTCCAGCTACTACATTTGCATATGAGGCATTACCTTTCGTACCTACTGCTACACCATCCACCACCACTACATCATCCACTACCCTAATAGCGAGAGAGATATCAGTGGTAAATGATGAGGATGAAGGGGACGACCGCCAGCCTGAAGCTGAGGGGCCTGATGGAAGAACTTACATCACAATTGTCAATAATCTGTAAGTGAAAATATATGAAACACTATATGTTTATAATTAAGTTATAGGTTTAAACTTTGAAAATGGTATAAAATTATTTGCTTTTATATTAGGGTGATTCTGTCAGGACCGTGCTCAAGAAACATGACATCGAAACTTAAGGAGAAGATTGATCTTGAGGGTTATGTGTGGAAGAATATCTCTCAAGCCATAAAGGAATTTTTCTATCAGAAGTTTGAGGTACAATAAAAAATATTATTTTCTTTTTAATTTATTTTTAGCATTAATTAAATAAATATTATTACATTATAAGTATTTATCAAATTTTTTTCCTTTTATTTCATAAAGAATTTTTTGGGATTATAAATTTGACACGGTCATTAATAAAGTATGGGAGAGATGAGCATGTACACGTTATTAGGACATTGTTGGTGCGATACACAAGGTTGGTGTACGAGTGCCTTATATTTCTGAACAAATATAGAGTCGTTGACAACAGTATTGGACATCACCTGAGGCAATTTCCATTTTAGGGCTTAATTCTACTGACAAACGTGGAGGACCTAGGGGAGAGAGTCTTCTTATACATACGGGAGGATCTATTACTCACCATAAGCATGCAGAGAGACTTGTAAGTATTTACACTTTACGTTTATATTATGATTTTTTTTACTTTCCTATATATCAATTTAAATTGATGTGTGAATTTTGGAATAAAAATATGTGTATTATGGAGAATGATAATGTTATAAATGTCTGGTGCCATATATGCCTGTGTTGTTAAGTAAATTTTTTTGTTCAACAGGGGGTAAATATCATAAAAATAGAGGAAATTTTGCTGAAATTTTTATAAATTCTTGTTAACTTATAACATTTTATTTTTATGCAGGAAAAGTCAGTAGGCATAAGGCCTACACCCCATTAGCTCTTTTTGCACACTCACACTAAGAAGGATGACGGTGTGACATTTGTCAACACCCGATGTAAAGAACTTAATGTATGTGAAATTTATGCTTTAATATTAATTCTTAATAATTATTACTTACTAATATAAACATTGCCTCCTAATAGGAACAAATACAAGAAAGCATTCAATGATAGTTTCAACACTCTGAAGCTATTAATGAGAGTCAGACATATCTTGATGCAGTGGGTGGTAGGAACCGATGTGGAAGGATCTTTGTCTTAGGTTCATTTGCAAACACATGTTATTCGCAATCCTCCACGTCTAGTATAGCAACATCAAGTAGACAATTGACATCCAATGAAGTCAATGAGCTTCAGAGCACAATGCAGACATTGGCAACTCAGTTGCAACAGTTGACGGAGTATATAGCCCAACCCTGTAATGAGATAGATGAATTGAAAGGGAGGGGTAGCACCTCATCATAATAATCAAAGCATCTGCGGTCACCAAATCAATAGTGTTCTTGTAGTCATTTCATTTGAATTACAAATACTTGTTATGTACAATTTAATTTTTTTTACTATCAATTAACTTTCTATTTAAACAAATCAAAATATTACGCACAAATAATTCATAACTATTGAAATTATGCATTAAACATAAGATCATGAAATAAAATTTAATGTCGGGTCATTTTTTACAATTTTTTTAATATTTACCGATAGAAAACACAAGTACATCGGTAAAATCCATTATATTTACTGACGGAACACAACAAACTGTCGATAATATTGATAGCCCATTGCCAACTTTAACGATAGGATTTGGCACAAAAAAACATCAATATACTCACCAACGAAACAATCCTAACTGTCGATAATGTTGTAATAAAGTTACCGATGGAATAAACAATACTGTCTGTAAATATGCCAACGGAAAAATCCTAACCGCCAAAAATTTACCGATGGTCCACTGAACAAATAACCGTTGATATATTCACCGATGGTTACATAAAAATTTTGTCGGTAAATTTACCGATGGAGATTTTGTCATTCATAAAAAATTATTACCTACAACTATTTTTATGACAACTTTTAAATTCTGTCACCAATTTGTATTCCCGACGGAATCCAAAGGATTTTTGTCAGTAATTTCTGCCGCTAAACGACATTTTTCTAACAGTGAATTTATTTTATTTAGGAATCAATGGTTTTAATCTAATTTAATTTTCCAAAGAGTTGGAATTATTATTTTAGATTATGAAGATCAATAACTAGAATCAAACGAAACTTGATGTTTTATGCCTATAATTTGATTATGAGTGCAAAAGTTGCATACTTTATTTATATGGTTGATATATGTATTGGATGTTTGTTATGTTTTATATATTTGATATTTTACATGCAATTTTTTGATTGATGAGACAAATGAAGTTAAAATCCCTTGTTAAAATATTAAGTACACATTGAGAACATGATTGTTGCCTTCCATTGTTATAAGAATAAACTAGAGTTCTGTTTATTATAGGCTTATTAAGTAAACTCAAGGACACTTTAACTTGAACATGGTTAATCTTATGACAGTGAGTTCTACTTAGCTAAATTTGTGTGATTTGGATGAGCAAACTCATGATTACATAAATTTAGAGGCAGGGTTAGGAATGACATATAAGATATGTTTTGACAAGAGTTGTCACCTAACTGATCTAAGAATCACATGAGATGTGATTCATGAGGTTGTTATCTACCTAATTTAAGTTTAGTTGATTTGTTGAGAAAACTCAATATCAACTATATTTGAATGAGATCCTAGGACACTAGAAAGATTAGATTAATCTTTTCGAATAGTAGTAAGGGCTATTATTTCGAATAAAATAGTGAGAGTAACCAAATACATGATTAAGATCCTAATCTTATTTGGTATTCATGGCATATAATTAATTACTTGCTTTTTCTTACATTTATATTTTGTTCTGAGTGGGATTTACTTTATTTATTGTAGTTGATATTAAATTAGTGAACCTAATTTCTTAGACATAGGATATGTGTGAGAAGAGTTCTCAAAAGTTCGATAGAAAACTGTATGCCCATTATGTTATTTTACTGCAATCCCTGTTAAGGATTCCATGACAAAGTTTTAGAGATATGTCAAAGTTATATAGATGACAAAATGTATTGACAATTTGAATTAAACAGTGTCTTATAAACTTTGATGACAACATGTAAGATTTATGTCAACACCAAGATAGCAAAATGAGAGGGGTTGTATAGAGTACAGTACTGTGTTCGAATTTTTCCACTTAATTTAGCCTATTAAAATCATAAACATGGACAACAATTAATGGGTTTGCTATAGTGTGATAATAGTTGTCATAAGAAGAAGGTGATTGCATGACTTTTCATGCCTATATGAGATATGATAGAGATCATTTGTATTTCTAATTCATGCTTTCGAGTATACGATACCGAATTTAGATTCAACATTGTTGTAATGTTCAATGCATGATTGGAAATATATTGTTAAGTAAAACTTGTTGATCTAATTTTATATAAAAAGTTTGTATATGTTAGATCAAAGGAAACTTATTCTTAACATAAGTGGCAAGAATAAAAAGTTAGATAATTGAGATTATCCTTTTATACCATATTGGTTAAATCATCATAACCAGAATCATAAAGTTATATATTAAGATATATGTATCCTTTTTATTATGAATTGTATGGATCTTGTGAAACTTGTAAAGTTGAAGAATAACCAAATCAACCTTTGGTGAAAGGAAGATGATGGTATTGAATTGTTAAATCTTATACATGTGATGTATTGGATGGAATAACAATTCATAAAAGGTTGATACTTATATTTCATTAGATTATTAATGACTTTATGTGATATATTCATATGTATTAAATGAAATAATGATTTAAAATTTTGAATAATTCAAATTGTTTAAATCTAAGTAAAAATTAAACATTGAGAATGTTGAAGCATTCAATGAGATAGTTGTGGTGAGTTTTAAATTTTCGGTTATTTATAGGGAAGGAGATTCTTTAATAAATACCTTCACATTATAATTCTGTAAGAGTATTGATTTGTGTAAGGAGGAAAATACAATATGAGATATTATAGGATGCACTATTATTTCTACTATAGTGATGCATAGTACAATAACTTACCTTTAATATTTCCAATTGAATTAATTAGCAAGATTTCATATTAGATATAAAATGCTAAGTTTTTGAAAGAGTCAAATTTAATGATTTAAGAATGTGATGCTTGGTTGAAGCATACATAATCCATTAAGTTTAGACCTCAATTGGATAATAAAAGGTTATGAGATATCCAAAAGATTATATATAATCTTATAGATTCATTAAACAAATCTTTTAATTGAATGTATAGGTTCTTAAGATAAGTAGTGGGAATCAAAAGGAATTTGAAAGGTTCAATTCTCATAACAGTACATTTAATTAGAATTAGTGCCTTTAATGATACATTTGACGTATATATGAAAGGTTATAAGACGTTAAAAAATTCACTTTCATGATTAATTCAAAAGTTTGTTTTGGAGATGATTGTGAATTTATCATGTTTATAAGAATGTTAATGGGAGTATAGTTGTCCTCTTTAGTTGGAGTATATGGAGACATATTGCTAATAGAGAACAACAATTCTAACTTTCAATAGTTGAAAACATAATTGTCCAAGAACAACTCTTGTTGGATATGAAAAGGGTAATAACTTAATTATAGGAATTAGATTTATAAAGGTAGATTAGACATTATTGACCTATTCTAATTCAATTACTTGGATAATGTTATAAAGATGGTTAGTATTTGAGATATCAAATACTTACAAAGTATTAAAGATATCCATTATGCTATGCATGAGTTAATATTTGAGTTTAAGATGATAAGGATATAACTTTAGAAGTGAATCCCAATTAGGGTTTATTTAATTAGAACAATATCATTGAAGATTGGAAAAGTTCCAATCTAGTAATGGTTACTAATTAAGCCATAATACATTCTTTATTTAGTGGAAATGATTAACTGGATCAATAAGTTCGTTAGTGAACCTTATATACTTCCTTGCATCATTAAAGATAGTAATGTACTGTGGAACATTAGAGCCATGAAGCGTGCAAAAGGAGCTGAGGTCTCATCAAAGATCCAATAATGTGTTTAGGAATTTTTTCCTAATTATGATGATAATTATACTTCAAAGTTGTAAGATTTAAGTAAGTGCTCACTATAGAGAATCTTGTCAATTTGTCTCATTAAGCTACTGTCGTAATAGTAGTATGATCGTCATATGGTGATTGGTATATGATACTTAAACGATTAACTTAGTGCAAGTAAGAGATTGTTGGTTTATGCCTTACAACCGATCGCTTTGGTTCTAGTTTACTGAAAAAATATTTTAAAGGCCTTATTTATCTTGTACATGTTTAGAAGTATATGATAAAGTCCTTGGGATAATTGTACGTTGTAAATGAAATTATAATGAGATTATAATTATGATATTCATATTACATTTATATATTATCCCTAAAGTATTCCTGGTCATTATTCTATTAAGATTGGACATTAATAGAATGCAAAATGACTAGCACACGTTATGTTTTTCCTTATGAAGGAAGTAGTCGATCTCATAAGCTAAAGTGTAAAGATACTTAAACAAATGTGTAGGTATTTATTAGAGAACAAGTTCACTTAACAGACCCAAAATGAGAAATCCATTTGGAACATTACTTGTATATCTATAGAATTCTCATTGTGATGATTGTATAAGTGATCCTTTAACTCAAGGTCACCAAAGTTATCTTATATATGGATTGGTACATTTTGATACTATTTATGACCTATTTAATCATGGGTTGTTCAGTCGGTTGTCATTGAATGTAGCATGAATTATATGAAGATAATTGTGTGATCAAGATATGATTCATCACCCTAAAGTAATTAGGGAGAATGTTCTGTTATTCTCTATTAGTATTGATTCAGGATATCCTTGACCAAGGTAGAATGAAAATTTGTAAATAGTTTACAAATTTCGTTAATTGAATCGATGACTAATGATGGAGAACTAATATGATTGGACTTAAAAAGAGTAGACACTAATTCCATGCTTTGTCTAATCGAAACAATATATGATGAAAGGATTAATTACATAGAAAAATCATGCATTGAAAAGTTAGTCAAAACCACTTTGAAATTCCTAAATATTTGGGTAGTTATGATGTGTTGCTAGACTCCAATCTTTATTTATAATTATAAATTGTTTAATTAATGAATGAAAGATAAATTAAAAAGAGTTTTAATTTATCTAATTTTGATTATGAATTAGAAATATAATTGATAATCATTGCCAGCGTATTTGAGAACGTAATGGGTCTCATATAAAGAATGGGTTGAATAGAGCAAAGTTATTTTAATCAAGTTGGACTTGATTACAAAGTTTGATAAACTTTACGAATAAATATGAGAAAAATAATAAATAAGAATCAATATGAGATATTGGATCTTATTTGGACATAATTGGTATTTAATCAGAATTATTTGTAGTTCTAATTAAAGTTTAATTGAAATTAGATTTTAATTTCAATTAAATTACTAAAATGTCCAGAACCAATTATAAATAAGCTTAAACTCTATTGAGTTGGCACTTTTGGCTTAAATCTCTCTGTAAGAATTGCAAAGTTCTCTCACCATATTTTATGGATATCGTTAAAGGTCGGACGCTTATACGACTACATTGATTAAGATAAATTGATTTTGGAAATGATTTGAGGGATATGACAAGACAAAGATCAAGCCTTAGAATAAGGTACAAATTAAATTTCTGCTTTATTATGATTTGTGTTAATTATTTTATAAAATTAATTGATGATGATTTTTTTTTGGTAAGTCAGTAAAGTTTATAAATAAATAGAAGGTATGTACAATTTGGAGGTTGCCCAAGATGCAATCTCTTATCCAAACCAAAAGAAAACCTTACTAGAAAGCATAAGGAGCCCTACAAATTTTTCCCATGATCATACAAACCATAATATCAAACCTAAACCATGACTACAGCCAAGATGGTCCCATTAAGGATCATCTTACCAATAACACAATTTTCAAGCAACAGGCACAATTAGCAGACAAACTAACCCAGACTACCTACTATCCCCTAACTTGAAGACAATACATCATAATTTGAATTCTTTTCATTTCCAGAGCAATGCGGGATCTTATTTATGTAGGATACCGAAGTGATAAGGTAGGTGAGATAGAGCCTTACTCAATTATAACCCACCTTCCATTGTAAACCTGATCTGGACTTCCAGTTTTTAAGGCATCAATCCG
The DNA here is from genome assembly GCA_025629785.1 of Erythroxylum oxycarpum. Lineage (NCBI taxonomy): Eukaryota > Viridiplantae > Streptophyta > Magnoliopsida > Malpighiales > Erythroxylaceae > Erythroxylum > Erythroxylum oxycarpum. The sequence goes on along the minus strand of JAOTAZ010016484.1, from coordinate 1,145 downwards.
TGGGGTAGGGCTCTTCTACTGTTATCCGAAGGAATGTCCCCTTGTAGCTTATGACACCATGCTTCCATGACTAATTCTTCAAGGCTTCGTGGAGGTTGAGGCTTTCCCTGCATCTTATGTTTCTCCTATTGTTAGCCCCCGAATTCTTTTCTTATTGAATAAGTATGATTTCAATAAATTTTTTAGGCTTTGATTGATTTATTATCTTTGTGATTGGAGAAATTTATTGCTTAGATTGATGGAATTAGAAGTATTAAATGAAGGAATTAAAATTTAGTTAGAGTATAGTATGGTGTAAGTGAAAATTAAGAAGTAAGAAGGTGTAAGGGCATTGTGGGAAGTTCATTTAAGCATTTAGGACATAAGGCATTACATGGAGAGGCAAAAGAGACATTCTATGATTGGTAAGAGTGAGCATTAGAAGAAGAACAATAGAAAGAAGATAGAAAGAGGGAGAGTGTCGTGGAAGAGAGGAGAAGAAGAGAAAAATTAGGGCTTTGGAAATCTTGAAGATTTTGAAGATTTTGAGGCTTCAACAAGTAAGTATAGGTTCATTCCATCTTTTCTTGGTTAGATGAAACCCAAATATAGTTTATCATGTGTGGAAAGTGTTAGTGAATGCTATAGGAAAGTGTTCTCATTTAGGGTTAATGATTAAAGATAGATTTTGATATTTTGTTAATGATTTCGGGTTGTAATGAGCTTAGAAATGAAGTATAAGAGGTTTTTAGGGTTAAGATGGGTTAAATTTGAAATATGGAGAGTGTATAAGTGAAAATACCAAGAAAAGGGCTTTTGGGTTTGCAAGTCGCGACGTGCAACAACTTTCTCGCCGCGGCGCACTTGCGGCGAGACACCCATTTTCCAGCATTGACATCCTTCGGTATTTTGGGCATAACTTTTGATGTAGATGTCCGATTGAGGTGATTTTTGATTCGTTGTAAAATAAAGACCTAGGGCTACAAGTTGTATAAAGAAATGGAATCCAAATTTAGTCTCTAAGAATCTCCAATTTTGGATGGAAGTTGAGCATAGAATTTTTGTTTTAGCATAAGTTGTAGTTCAAAATTTTAAGGTATGACTTCCCGATTTCTACACCAAATTGAATGGAATTTTGGTTGTTGTTTAAGGAAATCAAGTGAGGC
>JAOTAZ010016154.1:0-18759 GCA_025629785.1 Erythroxylum oxycarpum | reverse complement strand
AAATTCCAATTTAGACTTCTAAATTCCATCAATTAAAAACAATTATCCTCAAACCTTCTTATTCATTTAAATTCTATTTAAATTCTATAACCTAATTTCATAGGATCCTCAAATCATATAATTCTCTTTAATACTCACAATATATCATAAATACTAATCATGACCTACACATTAAAATCCTCAATTTATTCCAACAAAATTAAAATATCCAATTAAAACCTCAAAATAATTTAAACATACTTAATGCGAATCGGGGCCCAACATTAGCTATGAGGTTTGAAGAATTGAAGATGGATGAAAATGAAACTACTGGGGTTTTTATGAAAGATTGCGAGATATAGCAAATTAGGTACATCAACTCAGGAAGAAATATTCCAATCTAAAACTAGTCAAGAAGATGTTAAGATCACTACCTCTGAGATTTATTCCAAAATTGCAACAATAGAGGAGGCCCAAGACATTAATGATTTGTCATCAGAGAAGGTAATTAGAATTCTTACAAATTTAGAAAGCGAATCTTTTAAGGGGTAAGCAAGAAAGAAACAAATGATTGGCACTATAGGTTGAAACTGAAAAAGGTGTGAACGATGCGGAAGATGAATATCATGAGAATGAAGATTTGGTACTACTCACATAAAATTTTGGTAAATGATTGAAAATAATGAAAAAGGACAAACCCAAGTTTAGACAACATGGAGGGAGTTCATGGAATAACAACTTAAAACAACATGCCAAAACTCAAAAGGGTAAAAGGAAGGTAAAGCGAATCCAATGTTATGAGTGTCAAGGCTTTGGGCATGTTCAAGCCGAAGGTGCTAATACTTTGAAGAAGAAGAAAGGAAAATCCTTTACTAGCACTTGGAGTGGGAATGAATTAGAGAGTGAATATGGTAGTGAAGAAGAAATCGCTAAAAAGAAACCGATGAAGAAAAGAGAGGGAAACAAGAAAGCTAGAAATAACAGGTTCTTATCAAAAGGCAACAGCAGCAATAACAATACACAAAAAAATCAAATCATATGCTATTACAATAAAAAGCCTAATCACATAAGACCAGAATTTCCTCTTCTTCAAAAGGACAAGTCAGAGAACAAAAAATCGAGAAAGCAATTGATGACTGCAGCCTGGTCAAATGAGGATTCTAAAAATTTTGAAGAAGAAAAGCTAGAAGAAGTCAGCAATGTTTGTTTCATGGAAGAATTAGGAGACGATGAGGTATATTATTATGTACTCTAATATTAGAGTTGACTTATATGATCTGTACAAAAGGTTGACGGTAAAGTATTTCAAAGAAGTTGAGAAGTCCAAAAGCAATGATGCGTCTTTGAAGAATAAGATTAAATCATTGAAATCTGTGAATGAGAATTTGGCGACCAGGAATATGTCTTTTGAGGTTGACTATAAGCAAAAGGTTTATGAAAAGGAAGTTTTGGAAGAAAGAGTAGCTAAGTTGGGAAATGCACAGCTAAAAAATTTTGATAAGGTAAGACAATTAGAAGAAAAAGTCTCTGCCTTAGAATTTGAAAAGAAGAAAAGTACTAGAAAGATCTCATCTTTAGAAAAAGATTTGGAAATTTTTGTTAACGGAAGGAAGAATCTTGATACATTACTTGGTAGTGGTAAATGCATTTTTTGTAAGGACAGAATAGGATACAATGAAAATAACGATATTAGGCGATACAAAAATTTCTTTATTAAATCTAGCAACAGCTATAGCCAAAATAGTAGGAACCTGTTAAGTGGCAAAAATCGTAACAACTATCATTCATCTATTTTGTGCGATTACTGTGGTAAATATGGCCACATTAGTCATTCTTGTAATATTCATAAAAAGAAATTATCTCATATGTATGTTTGGAGACCGAAAGGTCAAACTACTAACTTGAAAGGACCTTAAAAAATATGGGTACCTTAAATGGGATAATGCTTTCTGCAAATATGTTTCAAAAGAGAGACAAAGGAGTATAAATGGATAGTTGATAGTGGATGTCCGAGACAAATGGGGGTGAAATATCACACTTTAACTACATTGAAAGAAAAGACAAAGGTAATATTGTCTTTGCAAACAAAAATAAAACAAGGGTCATTGGAATTCGTAAAATTGGTGATTCTGATTGTACATCTATTGACAACGTTCTCTTTATTGATGGTTTGAAATATAACCTGTTGAGTGTGAGTTAGCTATATGACAAAGGTTACAAAGTTATTTTTTATGCATTTCATAGTGAAATTGTCGATATTCATAATGATAATATTGTGGTTGTTGATCTTAAAAATCAGAATATATATTGTGCTCAATTGAAAGACATGTCCTCACAAAGTGTTAACTGTTTTGTTTCTCTAGAAAAGGATTTATTTATTTGGCATAGAAGATTTAGACATGCCAGAATAAGCATTATATCAAAATTGTCCAAAAATGAGTTAGCAAGAGGACTACCGACCTTAAAGTTCGAAAGCAATTAGGTTTTTTAGGCTGGTTTAAAAGATAAACAAGTCAGAAGCAGCTTTCCTCCTAAAAATATTGGGGCTACTAGCCAACCACTTGAACTTGTGCATATGGATTATATACTATGCATGCTCAATGACAATTCTAGGTATATTTTCATTATTCTCATCACATGATCACTCATATATCAAAACTCACATAAATCTAATTTGAACTTAGGTCTACACCTCAATAAAACAAATTTATTCTAAGTTCATAACTCATTCAATAATTCCAGTTTTTTTTTCTAAAAATAGATTTTCAGGTCCATTTTGCATGGTCATTAAGACAAGGGAAATGAAGTATTTAGGCCTTCTTTTAAAAAATGTTCCTATATGTCTTAAGTTTCTAATGACACCATATTCTCACAATTTGGTTCAATATTCTTCAAGTTATACACAAAATGTTTCAGACTATACTCAAACTACAACAGTATTCTGTACTTAATTTCAATCTAAATTTTGAAACTTTTAAACATAGAATTAAAATTCAATTCCTTCAGGAAAGTTGTAATTATATGCCTTTAGTTTAATCTAAACTTAAAAGCATCTCATTTAGATATGTACAGATCAAGATATGGCCAAAATATATGCATGTCCAGTGACAATGTTACAGCTAACATATTCCAGCCATTCTCTTTCAATTTGCCAGATTTTTAACTCCTACATTTTATATCTAACACATCTTGTACCTAGTTCATCTTTTCTACTTCATTTCCTCTTCATTCCTGCTTCCATTTCAGCTCAATTTCAATCAAAAACAAATCATATTCTATGTTTGATCATAACACCAAAAACAAAACATCTATATATATATATTCTGCACATGCTCAACTCTAATCTCACATTCATTTCACTTCTAACTATCACCTTAATTCTTCCCATTTCAAGACAGCACATTACTTCCTTTCTTTAACTCTAGACTCATTTTAGTTCATCTCCAAAACACGCAAAGAGATCCACGTTAATATACATTGAAAACAGAACATGAAACATCCATTTATCTATCAAAGTTTTCTACACTTTTTCCTAAACCATTGTTAATGATCTTTCTATTTCAAACTCATCTATACAAGAACTTATGAAATATCGATCATCATAAACACAAAAACAAGACATCAATGTGTTCATTTCTTTACCCACGTTCCAACATATATAAAACACCATTTTATGATCATTTAACCTCTAACTATCATCATACATGTTTCATTCAATAAATCATGAAGAATAATGTACAATTTACTTGATAAAACTCCAAGCTTCTTCAAAAGTCACGTAAACCCTAGCTTTTCATGGCTCACATGATCATCAACATAGAGGTGGGTAGATTAGATTTTTAGTAAAGTGAGAAGCAAGAAACAAAGTGAAGGAAAGCAAGAACCTAACGTAATAAGGGTGAAAGTGAGAAGATCCTGAGTGAAGAAAACAAAAATGAAGAAAAAGAGAGCATATGGCAACGTCAAAGACAAAGAACAAAGATGGTCTTTCAAGAGGTAAATAATGTGGGTGGGTTTAACAAAGCAAGGTAACAATTGCTTGGTGGGTGTAATGACATATGTTATGACAGTTACCACTTAAATAACCAAAATGACATCTTTTAATAATGGTACTCAATACCATTGATCTCTAGTCTACTTGTCACCCAATTTTCAATGTCACATTCTCAACAAATCCTAATACCATTTGCCAATTATTTCAATTGCCATTTGACAATTATTTCTACTATCATAAATCAATTGTCTTGTCACTTGATATTTTTTCTAGTCCAAAAATACCCCTAATTTCAGAATTTTCCCAAATTTTCAGTAAAAACTCTAAGTCAATAATATAATTCACCAAATTAATTTTCAATACTAAATATCTAATATTCACATCATAATCATTTAAAAATTATTTATATCCCAGAATAAGTCAAATTAGTGCATGAGCAATCATTATAATGTGTACAAAAAAATTAAATTCACATATGTGTATTCTAATATTATGCATGAGCATGAAATATATTTCCTAATTTCTCAATAATATCTCTCATGTACTATTATCTAGGGTTCTAACCCTTAATATGAAAAAACGGTATACTAAAAACACGCCTTGCCTACGTTTGTGGGGCCCTCACCCATCTTAATACTTTCACTAACGACAATAGTTTATACAAGGCTTTACTTGGGCCAACTCACTAAACTCTCGACACTATCTCTCGTCCTCACAACTCGTAAAAGTAAATCACTCTCGATAACACGACCAACTCATACTAACCAATAACGTTTGAAAATAAAGATAATAATTAAACAACTCAAGTGATTGAAACAATAAAGAACATAACCAAAGACACTTAAGATAAGAAAAAACAACTTTCCTAATAATTCCTCCTCTTCAACGAAAGATCGAAAGTTGTCCACCAAGAAAGTTATTGTAGACTTTCGATGTTACCACCAAAACATCTCACATACAGCAACAGAAAAATTTCACCAACAAAACACACGTTTCTTCAGCGAAACATTACAAACAATGGAGTTACAAAATACACAAGAACTAATGGAGTTTTTCATACACAACCACTCACTAATCCCAACCACCAAAAGTTGCACACAATCAATGATAAACGGCATAAACGGCACAACAAGGTAACACATGCCTTGACAGAAAAACTAGTTTCAATTATGGATGTTATCCTCATGAAATCAGCTGCAAAAGATCCTCCAAGATGGCCCAAAAATTCTAGCTTCCAATCATAAGTGAAAAACCGAAGGGGGTTAATTATTTCGCAAACTTTCCGTAAACTCCTTTGGCACAAACAAGATTAAAATCAAGCAAAAGTGAAATAATAAGAACACCAAAAATTTGGTAACGTAGTTCGGCACACCTTGCCTACGTCTGCGAGGCTCTCACCTAGCTTAATAACTTTTACTGATGAACAGTAGATTTACCTAAGGTTTTACTGAGCCGACACCACTCAACCTTTAACATTATCACTCAACCTCACTTCTCGTGAAAGAATTTCACACCTAATAGTACAACCACCTCGTACTAACCTCGACAGAGGATTTTCACACACTGTTTAACAATAATGATAATTAAACGAACATATCAAGTGATTAAAATAACTAGAAAAAAAACAATAATACACTTGAGATAAAAAGAACAACTTCCCAATAAGCTTTGTTGCCCTGAACTAGATTACTGCACGCCCGTGAACCACCAATGCACGCCCCTGCAGTACACAGAAAAATTAAAAGAAACAACAGCCGTGACACAGCTCTTACTTAATTCACATCAGCCATAATAGAGACATAGAAGAGCCACTCATCAACCAACCAAAAAATCACCCACACACCTTCAGCTATATATACCGTCTCGGATTGATTGAAAATGCAAAAGCAGAAGCTAAGCTTCAAGATGTGTTATAATAACAGAGACTACGCGTCACGTACACCTCCGTCACTTTCTAAAGCTACAAAGCAACCAATGAAAGCTAGAAGCTTTTAATTCGGTGTAAGGATATGTCATAACCTCATAATAAAACAAAAACAAAGGAGAAAAGGTTCTGCTAGTGTCGTATATGATAATGGGAAAACATAGTCAGAGACTTATGTATCTGCAAGCATACGTGGAGAGGGGCATTTGTCGCTTCTATGATAACCAATGATGCCAATAGGACTTTGTTACTCACGTAAGCCCACTGCACACCCACTAGCCACTTAATTATTCTCACACACCCAAATCAGCTACGTTTTTATTCCACACTTCAATTAACACAACAATTACGTCGCAATTCCAACACGCAGAACCAGTTTCCTTTTTCTGCTATATCCAAAAATCCAAACGTACACTATTCAAATTTTGGTGGGATGAGAATGTGAGAGGGGGAATAAAACCTATAAAAGAAGGCTCAGCTCACTTCTCATTAATTACACCAAAATCAACATTCCTCTTTTATGTATAAATTAGAAGACTAATGTTGTAATCTCTAATTTTTAGTTATAGTAAAATTCTTCTCTTTCTGTAATTTTTACTCTATTGAGATTTTCCATGTAAATTTCTTATGTTCTTTAATTTCTTCCTTAGTTTCTTCATATTTCTTTTTCCGAGCTTTCTTTTTCCAACATCAAATGCCAACATGATAATTGAATTTAATCCAAGTTAAAATTCTTTTTGAACTAGAAGATTATCCATTGAATTCAAGTCATTATCCAATTAAGCTCTTATATGTCCAATTAATAACTAATGCCAAAATAGATATCCTAACAATAAGAGATACCCAACGTTTACTCACCCAAAAACAACACCAATATAGCCCCACACATGACGTAAAAACACAGCCCCAATACAGCTGTAACAGTTTGAAGGAATCTCATATAGGATAGAGTATAAAATTTCGAGTATGTCGAACTAAGGCTAATTTCAAATAATGATCAAAATTAAACAATAATATATCATAACATATATCTTAACAATAAGAACAAAAGATATATTTATTAAAAAGTTTTTTCCTTTTCTATTATATATTGCATTCAACGAAAAACCTAATGTATTTCACCATAATAACTTAAGCTGTTGTGTGAGGCCAACTTAATTGATTTTATTTATTCACTAACACACCCCCTCAAGTGAAAACTCTTTGGGCTTGAAACTTACACAGGCTCACTCTACCTTGTGCTGAATAGTAGGTAGGTGGTAGGATTTGAACTCACGACCACTTGGTCACAAAGACTCTGATACCATATTAAATGACCGCTTCATCACAATAACTTAAGCTGTTGTGTGAGGCCAACTTAATTGGTTTTATATATTCACTAACATATTACATATAAAAAATAACTGCAAGATCCTTTCAAGTAATCTCTCTTACAGAGTTTGTTCGGTTTTCTTTATTTTTCACATTTTTGAAGGAATCTCTCTTACTTTCTCTTCATATGTACCATCCTAGTTAAAGTTGAAGCTATTATTATACTCAATCAGGGGGAGAATTCATGCTCCAAAAATATCAAATTAAATAGTTCCCTTAATGACAACTCAAAATAGAGAAACATTTACAACTCACCTCGTAGGAGCAATGAAGTTGAATTAATTTCATTCAACTTCTTCCATCTTCAACCTCTTTTCGGGCATATAGTGGAATGACTGTGTACTTGTGGCTAATCTTTTCAACTTGGACACTCTTGAAGTTGGAAAGTCAAATTTTACACAGAATCCATCTTCATCCTTTTGAGCATACAGTGGTATAACCCCGCACTTTTTAATTCCATTGACAACTGTGCCGCTAAACTTAAAAAAGGCTAATCCCTCTTCAGAGTTACCTTGCCTACGTCCCCACTCACAAAGACTGCTACTCATGAAGACCATCATATGCTCTGTATCTATTCCTTCGATGCGTAATGCTTGAGGAACGAAATTACCTGAGGAGAAATGGTAATTGTCTCCAAGATAGCAATCATATCTAAGAAGGCCTTCGAATCTTTCATCATAACACAGGTAGAAAGCAAATCCCAAAAAGAGATGATTCAACCAAAAAGACGGAAGGTGGATTTGAATGGAATCACCCATGCTTTGATACTTGACCCACTCTGGTATTCTATTTCCTGGATAGATCATTTCAAAATTCTCCTGAAAATACAACTTTATAACTCAAATTAATAATTATACAGACCCGAATAAAAAAAGAGAGAAAGTAAGAAAGTTAAATACCAATGGTTTCTGCATTTGATTTCTTGGAAAAGCAGTTAGATGATTCCTCAACAATGCATTTGCGGCTTCCTGACATTCATCTTCATCCAACTTTAAGCTATTCCTTAAACTGAGTTTTGTTAGACATTTTCGTGAGTCACGGTGTATCTGTTTAAGGGTCCATATTTCTTCTAGTGATGTACAACCACTAGCGTTTAAAAAAAAGACACCGGACGGAAGTTCTGGCAAGGATTTGAGCCTTTTACACTCGCTTATATCAAGGCATTTCAATTGTGAAAGTTGTTTGATGGCTGCAGGGATCATCTCAAAATTATTTCCACCCAAATATAGAAAAAATGCAGAATATAGGAAGTTCAAGTCCTCCGGCAATTCCCTAAAATTACATTTGGAAAGCTGTAGGTCGATTGCATTATTGAAACTTTCTGGCAAATAAACAAGCTTCCGACAGTCTGTTATATCTAAATAAACGAGCCCTTTAAGATTGCCAATCGACGATGGCAGCTTCTCCATGGCTGTTTCTTTTAACACAAGACGCTTCAAATTATACATGGGCTCCAAGATTCCAGGAAGCTCCTTAAAGCGTGAGGACCCAGTTAGATCAAGTTTTTCCAGAGATGTTAATTTGTTTAAAAAGTTGTTTGAAAGGCTTTCAAGCTGTCTACAACACCTCATCTCTAATTTCTTTAACCTGCTGAGGAGTTCAACTGATGATGAAGGTACATGCTTTATAGCAGTCTCGCTTAAGATTAGCTCCTTAATGCTGCTTGAAATTTCTGGGAAAGCATTCAAATTTTTGCAACCACCAAGATCAAGAACTTCAAGAGCTTCTAGAAATCCACTTCTACTGTTTGGAAGAAGAGTTATGCTTTTATTGTTTACAAAACTCAATGACCTTAACTTGCCCAATTGACTTCCATAAATGGAGGGAATTTTAATCAAACTGCAAACACTATTAACAATGGTACTCAATATTCCATTTGTATATTGAGATGCCACTGAATTTTCCTGTAATTAATAAAAATAACACAAGTTTAATCAACTATAGTGCAGTATTAGTTTCAACTTTTATTATAAAAGAATAAAAAAATTAATTACCTTGACTTCTATGTGCACTTCTTTTATGTTGCTGTTGGGCAATCTAAGTATCACAAGATTTTCTGGTTGGAAATTAGGTGGCAAGGATTCCAGTGGATATTTATCCCAATAAAGATACCTTAACTTGTTGGGAAGATAATCAAGACCTTGAAGAAGATGTAGATTACTTTTTTCAACCAAGCTTCTATTAAAATAGATAAACTTAAGATTAGGCATCTTCATGAACACTTTGGAATTTAAATTTATCTCTCTTATCTTGCTCACGTTAAGCATTATGCTTTCCAATACTTCAGCTTCCTAATAAACAACAACAAACATTTAATTAAGTTATTATAGTAATAAATAACTGCTTTCAATAAACAAAATATATAAGAAATTGTTAATAATAAAATGGAATATTTCAAATATCTTCAAGATCTTACCTTATTCTCCACAAATAGTTTATAAATGTCTTCATGATCCCATAATCTACTACGTCGATTCGGATACTTAGATTCTTGACGAACAATCTCCTTTCCCATTTCTTGTAATAAATCATGCATTTGCAACATGTTGTGATTGAAAAGAGTAGAAACAGATACAAGGCATTTGTCTACAAGAACAGTTAATATAATGTCGATATTGAACCTGTTGTTTTTGTATATTTGTCTCAGAATATTTGTGGTAACTTGTGTTTGCCACACATGTTTGAAGAAGCATGCAATGTCAAGAAAGACATCTTTCTCCACCCTATTTAAGCCATTGTAACTAACTTGTAGCGCACTTTGAATATTCATATTTGGAACTTCTGACAATTGATTTATTGCTCTTTCCCACTCCTTTTCCTTTTTCCCAATTAAAGAGGAGCCTAAAACCTTCAAAGCTAAAGGATTGCCTTGTGCGTATTTAACAATTGAATTGGACAAGGACATATAATCATCTCTGGGATATTTTTGCTTGAAGGCACTCATCGTGAAAAGTTGAAGGGCCTCATCATCATTTAACAATTCAACTTCATATATAAAATCAGTTCTTCCTTGAAATACTTGCTTATCTCTGCTAGTGATGAGAATCACACTTTCCGAGCCGAACCAACATGGATCTCTAATTAAAGACTCTATTTGTTGTGAATCATCTACATCGTCAAGAAAAATTAACATCTTCTTGCGACCAAGTCTTGCTTTAAGAAATGGTGTAGGCCCAGCAATGAAGGTATGTTTCACTGGATTTTCCTCACCCAATGCTTTTGAAACAAGTTCTTCTAGTAAATTCATCAAGCGACCTCCTTCTGCTTGTTGTCTTATATTATATACAAAACAACAACCTTGGAATTGATGGGACATCATATTATATATGACATTAGCTAACGTAGTTTTTCCAGCACCGCCCATCCCCCAAATTCCTAAAATACAAACCTCCAATGGCTTAATAGTAAATACCTGCTTAATTTTCTGAATGCGCGTGCTCATTCCAACCAAATTCTCAAAGTCATCCTGTGTCATGGATTGGTTTAGTTTTTCCAGAATTTCTTCAACTATTTTGTTAATAAGCATATGATCAGTGCTGCCAATTATGAAACACAAAATAAATGAATGAAAAGCAAAACAACCATTTATTGGATTGACCATACAAACTGAAACATACCTGAAATCCTTAGAATCAAACCCACATAGATTGGAAGCTTTGGTCAAGGCATCCCTCCACCTTCGGATCTTGTGTCCATTCTTGGGATTTTGCTCATGTTTTACAAGAGCTGCTGCAACATCATGAGATTGTTTCCTTAAATGGGAGGGATCTATCTCGTAAAAGATAGGTATAACAATCTGTCCATGGGTTTCATGACATTTAATGATCTTCACAAGTTCATCTAGACACCAAGTGGAAAGTGCATAGTTTTTTGAGAAAACGAGGACAGCAACAGTAGAATCTTTGATTGCTTGTGGAAGTGACCGGGCAATTTCTTCTCCTCTTTTGAGTTCATTGTTGTCAAAGAAGGTTTGGAGATCCTTTTGGCACAAAGCAGCATAGAGATGGCTGATAAAATTTCGACGAGTGTCTTCACTCTTGAAGTTCAAAAAGACGTCGTACTTGCATGGTTGAGAGGCCAAAGAAGAAGTGGTAGAAGAACAAGCCATTATTGTTGCACCAAGAGAGTAACCACTCCAAAACTTTCGTGCATTATTTAACATAAAAATCCATTGACTTGAAGTCGTCCTTCGAATTAAACTTTTGGTCTCCAATGACTTGAAGTCATCCTTCGAATTAAACTTTTTGGTCTTTTCTTGTTGATTATGAAGCATCCATGAGCTTTTTGCGGGACCAGCATACCGGAATTTTCTCCGTTTTACATGGCTTAGATAAATGAGAAGAGCCTTTTGCTGTTTAAGTATAAACGGTGATGATAATAACACAAGTCAGATATATATAAAGTAATAAAGATAGAATGAATAAAATCTAATCTTAATCAAATCAATTATCTTAACTAACAAATATTATCTAATACGGCCCTCACAAGCTAAAGGATGCGAAGAAGAAAGCTTAAGCTTGGAAGCAAAATGATAAAATAGTTGCTTGGAGAGAGGCTTAGTTAATCAGATGAAGACAAAATTCTAACACTAACTTCGTTTTTAGCAATGAGATCACGGACAAAGTGAAAGTCAATTTCTACATGTCTAGTGAGAGCATGAAACACAGGATTGGAGGATAAGAAAACTGCACTAACATTGTCACACCAAATATGAGGAGGAGCAGTAAGAGTCACATGTAATTCATGAAGAAGCTTCGTAAGCCACTTAACCTCAACACAAGCATTCGCAACAGCCTTGAATTCAGATTCCGTAGAGGATCGAGCCACCGTGTGTTGCTTGGCAGACTTCAAAGCGAACAAATTATTGCAAAGAAAAATTAAAAATCCTCCAATCGATCAACGATCATCAAGACAACCTGCTCAATCCGCATCACTAAAAACAGTTAATTTATCTATAGTTTCACGAGAAATCAATGATGACATTGTTATTGGCATAACTTATTTACAGCAAAAGAAATGTCTGGACGGGTAAGAGTAACGATATAATACTGATTGAATGTTTAAACTTTAAATATATTTTTTTACCGGTTTACTTTTAAAACATTTCTCAAATATTCGACTTTCCTACTCCAATGTATACGTCGAAGATAGAAGAAGCTGAATGAAATGAGAGGTCATTGCGTCAAGTTCGAGGAGACTTCGTGGATGGCGTGACCTGTACGAACTATGCTTTTTCATTCTAAGATTCTTTTTCCCCACTCCAGTGTCTACGTCGAAGATAGAAGAAGCTGAATGAAATAAGAGGTCATTGCGTCAATGCGTGACCTGTACGAACTATGCTTTTTCATTCTAAGATTCTTTTTTCCTACTCCAATGTCTACGTCGAAGATAGAAGAAGCTCAATGAAATGAGAGGTCATTGCATGCGTCAAGTTCAAGGAGACTCCGTAGATGGCGTGACCTGTACGAACTATGCTTTTTCACTCTTAAGGTTATTTTCCTGTCATTAGTTACAACTTATGTCGTTATGATCTAACAATCATGCAAAAACTTTATCAGTATTTAAGCTAGTTTGGTAAACAACTTATTAGCTATTTTTTAGCTGATTAATATAAATTAACTGTTTGAAGATCTTCAAAAGTTAATAAATGTATTTAGTGAATGGTTGATTAGTTGGCTTTTTTAACCCGAACAAGTTAATTTTAGAAAAGCCACCGTTACATGATTGACTCACCGGAACGCGTGAAAGTCTTTTTATAATTTTCTCAAAACGTGAACTTCTAGATAAGCAAAGCATTTTTACATTCACGAATAACATGAGCATGTTAGACATTTATGGAGCGATGTTTGTAGACATATCTGGATCCATGATTTCTTGTTCTTTCTGTAAAGCTTTTTATTCCCTCTCTTCTTTCTTTCTTTAATGTGTTCCTTCAATGGTTCAGAATAACTATTAAATAAGTTTTTAAACTTATATAGCACCACCAACCAACATGTTGTTTGGTAATTAAAAGAGAGAAGAAAAAGTTCGTTGACTCATTTGAGATTCATTATTTAATACCCAAATAACTATCATTTTTGGTGCTTTTTACGAGACTCAAATCTATAAGTTACATGATGAAGATTGCCCAGATTACGTAAGGAAAACTCTTGTGACAATTGAGAAATAATAGATGAAACAAGGTGAGCATTATTGCCGTTGATGACCAAATTATCAATGTAGACTAGGAGAAAACACAAGTTGCTACTGCATTAAAAATGAACAATGAAAAATCTACATGAGAACCAACAAAACCAATAATGGTTAAAAAACTCACCTCTAAAAACTATACCTCTTGGAACCTTCAATTTTCTCCTTTGTTAAATTGCTACAAGCTACATGGAATTGTTTCTAGCACAGAACTAGCACCTCCTAAAGAATTATTCAACTCCTCTATAAACCAAATGGAACCAAATTCAGCTTATTTAGCTTGGTTTTCTAAAGATCAAATTCTGTTTTCTTCGCTATTATTTTCCATCACCGAGAAAATTTATCCACATCTGATTGGACTTACAACTTCTGCAAAAATTTGGAATGATTTAGTTGCTGCATATGGAGTTGTGAGTCACGCTCAACGAACTCAATTGTTTATCAAACTTCACAACCTCTCCAAGGATGGCAAGTCTGTCTCTGAATATTTGTATCAAGCTAAATTTATTGTTGATTCTTTGATTCTTGCAGGTCAACTTATTTCTCCAGCTGAATTTAATGCTATTGTCTTTCAAAAACTTGGAGCTGAATATAATGGGATTATTGGCGAATTACATCAAAGATCCACACTGATTTCCTTCAATGAACTACATGGCCAATTAGTTGCCTATGAATTATTGTTTAAAGCTCAACAAGTCTCTTTACCAATAGTGAATATGGTTCAACATTGTCATTCTTCTCATTTGCGTGGCAGAGGCCATGGGAGCAGAGGCAGATAGGGTTTTATTTCTTCTTCATCTTCTGAAAGCAATTCTTCACGACCAACTTGTCAAATTTGTGGTTATAATAATTATATAGCTATTGATTGTAGACATCGTTTTGACAATAATTTTGTGCCACGGACTCAGACACAAGGACAATAGCATAATAGACACATGCCACCTTAAGCAAATTTATCTGTGGCTATTCCTACCTCTTCACAGGATGACCAATCCTTTACTTGCACCCTGATACTGGTGCAAATCATCATGTCAACAATAATCAAAGAATAACTGCGAAAAAAAGAAACACACACAGATTTACGTGGTTCACCAAAGTTTGGCTATGTCCACAAGTGGCTAGAGTTTTATTTTTCACTGTGAGTTGTTTTCAACATTCATACACTAGGAGACTGATCCAGTCAACCCCACCATCTTCATTCTCCATGCCAATGTACCCAACAATCTCACCTAGCCGCAACATCTCCCACGCTATAGTAAAAGACCAACTGAGTTCTTGCATAACCCAAGTTTCCCAGCATTCATACCTTTAGTCAACATGTCCGCTGAATTCTTAGCACTATCAATCTTCTTCAAACACATCTCACCTTCTTCCACCAAACTGCGAGTGAAACTTGGGTTATGCACCGGATATGCTTAGTTCTAAAATGATACACACTAAGTTCTTCACCAGCTGTATGACACTCTGACTATCAATGAAGAGAACCTTGTCATGCTGCTTCTTGCCCAACTCTTCTAAGCAATCAGTCAATCATATCATCTCCTTACCAACTTCAACTATTACAACATATTCAGCCTCTATAGATAACATAGAAACATACTTCTGAAGTTTAGATATCCAGCTCACTGCAGTCCCATCTATAGTGTAGACATACCTGAATGTACTCTTGCTTGAATCCACATCTCCACTAAGATCAGCATCAACAAAACCCTCTGGTACTACTTTGTCATTTTCATAACAAAGTAAGGTGCTAACTGTTTCTTTTAAGTATCTCAAAAGCCACTTCACTGCTTCTCAATGCTCTTTTCCTAGATCTGACATGTATCTGCTCACAGCTCCCACTACATGTGCTATATCAGGCCTAGTGCAGATTATAGCATACATCAAACTCCCAACTATAGAAGCATAAGACAATTTTGCTATGTGCTCATGTTCCTCAGCTGTCTTGGGTGATTGCTCCTTTGACAATTTGAAATAGTTAGCCAAAGGCGTGCTCCTGGGCTTAGCATCATCAACTCTAAATATGGACAATACCTTCTCAACGTATTGCTCCTGAGACAGTTTTAGAATTCAAGCAAACCGGTCCAAAGATTCCTAAGAAAACACTCGTAGAACCTAAAATATTTTAAGATTGCACACATATATATAAGTCAAACAACAATCTTCACTTTGAAGATTAATATACCATATTTAGCTAATACACTTCAAGAAACGCTTCCAAGATTACATATTTGTGTACGTGATTTATATATAACAATCTTCACGTTGATTAATATATTTTATATAGGTTAAATTGTAGGAATGTTTAACAACTTGAGACATAAATCAAATCCAAGCGATTCTCAAACTTGTCCTTTGTAATGACTTTGTGAACATGTCAACTGCATCCTCTAAAGTGTAAATCTTTTTTAACAAAATTTGAATAGGTGCAATCAATTTTACCAATCTTGTGAAACATCATATTCTTCATCATAATACTTATCTGTCTTTTTTCTAACTTATATAGTAAGATAAATAAAAAATACTCAATTATATAACTATTATTTGATGGTTTTTGTAATCAGCATAATTTATATAACACTATAAATAAACATACTCAATTATATTGGTGATACTAAGCATAATTTTTATCGGTTAAATTTCTCATAATTAAAAACATAAGTATGTAAAGAAAGAAATAATAAGAACCAATAAAAAGATATTTAAAAAAGTTTGATCAATTGAGTAGGGCTATAACTTTGAGAGATTGTAACAACTAATTTCATGATCACCATAATTTATATAATCAACTATTTGACGAAGAAGAGATACATGTTTGTCGGAGTTTCTTTGGGTTGCAAGAGGACCCTTTAACAAAAGTTGCGAACTTTGTCTTTTCTAAATTTCAGGCAAATTCTAGTGCAGCTGTATTGCTTTGATTGTGCCCTTCAATCCAGTCATCGAAAAGATCAGATCTTGGGGGTTTATATGAGCTTTATATACTGCACATACACATGGCGGACGCTGTGGTTTCATTTGTTATAGAAAAGCTTGCTGATTTACTCATTGACCAAGAAGTGGCTTCTCTGCAATGTGACGTCCAGGATCAAGTTGAGTCAGTTCAGAGGGAGCTGACAAGAATTCAGTTTTTCTTAAAAGATGCAGATGTGAAGCAGAAGAGCGATGAAAGAGTCAGGAACTGGTTACATGCTCAGGATGTGACTTTTTATAGTGGTCACATGCATCTGTGGAGGACTCGTAGTACGTTTTGTACGCTCCAAAGTTGGTAAAGTAGCAGGACCTAAAGTTAGTTCATGAAAGTAACTCATTTGTACTTAGACCCAAGTCTCTGATTGCTTACTTCTCTTATGTGCATGGATCCAACGTCGTCATCATCGTCCTCAAACTCCACCAGGAGATAGCCAATAATCAGTTGAACCTTCATTCACATGGAACGCAATGTTCTTCCCTGGATACTTACACGGGGTCCTGCAACAAATTTAATTAGTTCAAAAAAAACATAAAATTTATTAATATTTGTCTTAGTTTTTTTTTAAATTAAGAATAATATTATTTTCAATTTGCAGAAGAAGATCTGGTATACTTCTAAGTTCTAGCTCCTCTGTTACCCGGAAAAGGATAATAAAAAGAGTCAGTCAATGGTTGAGACCACTATAACATGGTTGAGACCACACTTTTCTGTTCTATACTATCTGATAAACTCTTCCAATGGCAGTTCTGATCTGTACAAGAACTATAATGATAACTACTGTCACTACAACATGATTGAGACCACACTTTTCTCAGGACTTTATCAAAAGATCGAGCAGCCTAATTTGAGGCTTCCTATCCTAAATGTCCGAGAAACTAACCAACAAGTTTCAAGAAAACATCATCAATGACTTAACTTAGGAAGTCCTATTGTTGAAATCCCACATCATACATATATATGGCCTAGAAAGTATACAGGTTTCCTAGATTTTCTGCTTAACATTGAAGAATTTTGTCATCGTCACAAATCTCATCATGCAACTAATCCTGCTTCGTCAATTTCCGGTAATATAATATCAAGCCTCATCATAGGTTTATATTTCTCTGGGACTTCTGCACCAGCATGCATGCACATTTCAACCACAGCTGGAGCTTTGCCATAAAATCTCTTGAGTGCACCTTTTAAGGGAGCCCCTTTTGGATCTCTAACATGCCAAACATAATTAGGTGGGAAAACTTCATCTAAGGTAGCATCCTGCCAACCGTGCTTTCCATCCCTCCACTGATGTTTGTACTCCCCACAAAGTTTAACATTGTGACCCCAAGGCCCTACATGAACCTCTGAGCAATATCTACATGCCTTAACAGTGTACTTCTTCATTAATCTCCTCACATCAGATCTGACAGTCTCATATGCAGCAATAATCTGTCGTGCAATGTTTGGAACATCTTCCAATGGCGGAGGTGGGTATCGTCTATAAGCTCCATATGTATCAAAATCAATTAAAGTAGTTGAATTTCCAAAACGCAAAGGTTTAGGCTCCTCAACAAGTCCACCTCTGTCAATAACTTTCTTTCCTATCATTCTTATCGGCTTTGTTCTTCGGCGTGAAGGGTATTCTGGTATATCTACACCAGCTTGGATGCAGAGTTCCACAACTGCTGGAATCCTGTCATAGTCAAACCGAGTTTCATGCATGATTCGCCGACCAAAAGGGTCATAGAGGTGATATCACTCAATGGGGATAAGTACGTCATTGATGGATCCCCTGACCCATGAATGGAAGCTATGACGTGTGCTACTTGTTCGACCAAGACAATTCTGAAGCTCATGTCCTATCTCAGCAATATGTACTTCTGAGCACTCACTGTACAATAACTTTAATCTTTAATGACCAAGGTATAAAACAAACACAAAATGCAATTCACTCAAATTGATTCATCAGAATGAAATAAAGTCTACCTGCAACCATGTAAAGGAATTACGTGCAAGAGCTGTGCGACACCTTTAATCAAAACTTTCCAGGCTTCCAATACCTCATGCAACAGGAATCAAATCAGTTGCCAGTAGTCCATTCTTGGGAGGATCAAGGGGCATCTCAATACCCATTTGGGCAAGTCTTTTGTTTTCCTTTGCAACCTGCTTAATCTTCTTAAAAGGAATAGGATAGGGTTTCTTTCGTCTCTTGGGTAGTATGGGTGGGAGATTCGCATTCTGGGGAAATTCTTTTTGTTTGTCAGTGTTAGGATCTACAGGGGTGAGGGAGAGAATTGTTCTAGAAGGAAGGACAGGGGCTAGGAGGGAAATTGGTTATCAGCTGAGGTGGCTAAG
>JAOTAZ010014801.1:0-18822 GCA_025629785.1 Erythroxylum oxycarpum | reverse complement strand
GTGTATCCAAATATGATGCATTTTTATCATAATCTCGCTTAAGACCACATGTACCAAATTTAAAACGATCACAAATATGATTTACTAAAGTTGCCCCGAGGATGTCCGTTAAACGGACATAGACTGGCCAAGCAATCAAAATTCATTCGAGAAGGTCCATTAAATGGACCTTTATGTCCGTTAAACAGACATGAATCGACCAAAGTGTCCCAATTCTTCCGAGAAGGTCCGTTAAATGGACCTGCATGTCCGTTAAACAGACATGAGCCATCCAAATTGTTCCAATTCACCCGAGTCCGTTTGACGGACACAAAATCCCAACACCCTCTTCAAAGTCCCTTAGCTCACGTGCACCAAATTTTAGGGTTTTAACCCTTAGTAGGGGGAACGGGATATTACAATTAGAGCTCTATAGCTCAAGATATGCTTAAAATATCAAAATGTGCTCATACTTCAATTATGCCCTTCAACTCGACCCTTTACTTGTTCTAATGCAAACTCTCTCGATACAACTACAAATGATACCATTTTTCATGGAGAGATAGATACATGTCTCAGAAATTCATTGGTCCAAGAATCACTTCAATTGGAAGTCGGATAAGGGAGTTATGATCAAAGGAATCAAACATGTTCATACTCTAAATCGATTTGAACCTATCTTGGTGCCAAAGCCATAACTCTCACCACAAATCTCTGATTGATTTCATTTTTGGACCATTAAAAAGAAGACATCTAGAGCTACAACTCTTGTTAAGACCACAAAACCTGATTCAACCTTTAACAGTGTGAAAAATCACAATCTTTCGTTAACGGACATGCATATCCGTTTATCGGACATGTATCGGGCTTAGGAGGCCATATGACTCGAGAATGTCCATTAAGAGAAAGTGAAGAAACACAGTTGAAGTGTAAAGCATATATGAAGCTCAAAACACAGAATAAACGCAAAATACAGAAGACGCGCAAAACACAAAAGAAGTGGAGAAACATCGAAGAAGCGCAAAACACATAATATGGGGAAAACAAAGAAGAAATGGAAAACAATGAAGAAGCACCAAACACACAAGGAGTGGATAAACACAGAAGAAGCGGAAAACACAGAGGAAGTGCAGAAACACATAAGAAGCGCAAATTACAGAAAAAGCGCAAAACAAAGAAGAAGTGGAGAAACATCGTAGATGCACAAAACACAGAGTGGAGAAAACAAAAGACGCGCAAAACACAAAAAATGCGCAAAACACAAAAGAAGCGTAAAATACAAAAGAAACGTAAAACACAGAAGAAACACAAAACACGAAACATGTGCAAAACACAGAATAGGCACAAAACACAGAAGAAGCTCAAAACACAGAAGCAGCGCAAAACACAAAAAAAGTTGAAATAAAAAAAGAGGTGGAGAAACATAAAAGAAGCGCAAAACATAGAAAAAGCGAGAAATATAGAAGAAGTGGGGAAACACAGACAAAGCTCAAAACACAGAAGAAATGAAGAAACACAAAAGAAGGGAAAAATACAAAAGAAGTGGAGAAACACAAAAGAAGGCAAAATACAAAAGAAGTGAAGTAGCGCAGAACACATAAGAAGTGGAGAAACATAGAAGAAGCGTAAAACACAGAAGAAGCGCAAAACATAGAACAAGTGGAGAAACACAGAAGAAGCGCAAAATGTAGAAGAAGCACAAAACACAGATGAAGCGCAAAACATAAAAGAAGAGGAGAAATACAGAAGAAGCACAGAACACAAAAGAAGTGCAAAACACAGAAGATGCGCAAAAAACATAAGAAGTGGAGAAACACAGAGGAAACGCAAAACACAGAAGAAGTGGAGAAAAACTGAAGAAATGTAAAACACTGAAGAATCATAAAACACAGAAGATGCGCAAAACACAAAAGTTGCGCAAAACTCAGAAGAAGTGGAGAAATACAGAAAAAGCGCAAAACACAAAAGATGCGCAAAACACAGAATAAGTGAAAAACACATAAGAAGTGGAAAACACAGAGAAAGCGAAGAAACACAGTTGAAGCGTAAAGCATATATGAAGCGCAAGACACAAAATAAATGCAAAATACAAAAGACGCGCAAAACACAAAAGATGTGGAGAAACATCGAAGAAGCGCAAAACACAGAATAAGGGGAAAACAAAGAAGAAGTGGAAAACAATGAAGAAGCACCAAACACACAAGGAGTGGAGAAACACAGAAGAAGTGTAGAAACACAGAAGAAGCGCAAATTACAGAAAAAACGCAAAACACAGAAGAAGTGGAGAAACATCGTAGATGCACAAAACACAGAGTGGAGAAAACAAAAGAAGCGCAAAACATAGAAGATGCGCAAAACACAGAAGAAGTACAAAATACAGAAGAAGTGCAAAACACAGAAGAAGCACAAAACACAGAACAAGTGCAAAACACAGAATAGGCGCAAAACACAGAAGAAGCTCAAAACACAGAAGCAGCGCAAAACACTGAAAAAGTTGAAATCACAAAAGAAGTGGAGAAACATAAAAGAAGCGCAAAACACAGAAAAAGTGCAAAACATAGAAGAAGTTGAGAAACACAAACAAAGCTCAAAACACAGAAGAAGCGCAAAACACAAAAGATGTGCAAAACACAGAAGATGCGCAAAACATAAAAAAAGCACAAAACACAGAAAAAGCGCAAAACACAAAAAAAGCGCAAAACACAAAAGAAGTGGAAAAACACAGACGAAGCGCAAAACACAGAAGAAGCGCAAAACATAGAAGAAGTGGTGAAACGCAGAAGAAGTACAAAACACAAAAGAAGCGCAAAACACAAAAGAAATGGAGAAAAACAAAAGAAATGCAACACACAGAAGAAGCACAAAACACAGAAGGTGCGTAAAACACAGAAGATGCGCAAAACTCAGAATAAGCATAAAACATAAAAGAAGCGCGAAACATATAAGATATGCAAAACACAGAAGAAGCGTAAAATACAGAAGATGTGCAAAACACAGAAGATGCACGAAACAAAGAAGAAGTGGAAAGGCACAAAAGAAGTACAAAATGCAGAATAAGCATAAAACACAGATGAAACACAAAACATAGAAGATGAGTAGAAATAAAGAAGAAGCACGAAACACATAAGAAATGCAAAACACAGAAGAAAAGTTGAAACAGAAAAGAAGTACAAAACACACAAAAAGTGAAGAAACACAAAAGAAGCGCAAAGCACAGAAGAAGCGTAAAATACAGAAGAAGTGGAGAAACACAGAAGTAGCGCAAAACACTTAAGAAGTGGAGAAGCATAGAAGAAGCATAAAAGATAGATGAAACGCCAAACACAGAAGATGCGCAAAACATAGAAGAAGTGGAGAAACACAGAAAAAGGGCAAAACACAGAAAAAGGGCAAATCACGAAAGAAGTGAAGAAAAACAGAAGAAGCGCAAAATACCGAAAAAGCCCAAAACAAAAAATATGCACAAAACATAGAAGAAATGGAGAAACACATAAAAAGTGTAAAACATTGAAGATGCGCAAAATATAGAAGAAGCGGAGAAACACAGAAGAAACATAAAACACAAAAGAAATGCAAAGCACAAAAGAAGGGCAAAACACAAAAGAAGCGTAAATTACAGAAGATGCGCAAAACACAGAAGAAGTGAAGAAACTCAGAAGAAGCGCAAAGCACAGAAGAAGCATAAGGCACAAATGAAGCTCAAAACATAGAAAAAGAGTAGAAATACACAAGAGCACAAAACACAGAAAAAGCGCAAAACACAGAAGATGTGCAAAACACAGAAGAAATGGAGAAACACAGATGAAACCCAAAGCATAGAAGAAATGGAGAAAAAAGAAGGAATACACAAAAGAAGAAGCGCAATGCACAGAAGAAGTGCAAAACACAGAAGATTCGCAAAACAAAGAAGAAGCGTAAAACATAGAAGAAACGCAAAACACAGAAGATTTGCAAAACTCAGAAGAAGTGGAGAAACACAGAAGAAGCGCAAAATACAGAAGATGCAAAAAACACATATGATGCATAAAACACTGAATATGCTTAAATCATAGAAGAAGTGAAGAAACACAGAAGAAGCACAAGACACAGAAGATGCGCAAAATACAGAAGAAGTGAAAAACACAGAAGAATTGGAAAACACAGAGAAAGGATAAAACATAAAAGAAAGTGAAGAAACATAGTAGAAGCTCAAAGCATAAATGAAGCGCAAAACACAGAATAAACGCAAAATACAAAAGACGCACAAAACACAAAAGAAGTGGAGAAACATCGAAGAAGCGTAAAACACAGAATAAGGGGAAAACAAAGAAGAAGTGGAAAACAATGAAGAAGTGCTAAACAAACAAGGAGTGGAGAAACACAAAAGAAGCGAAAAACACAGAAGAAGTGCAGAAACACAAAAGAAGTGCAAATTACAGAAAAAGCAAAAAACACAGAAGAAGTGGAGAAACACCATAGATGCAAAAAAAACAGAAAAAGTGGAAAAACAGAAGAAGTACAAAACACAGAAGATGCGCAAATCACAGAAGAAGCGCAAAATACAGAAGAAGCTCAAAACACAGAAGAAACACAAAACATGGAACAAGTGAAAAACATAGAACAAGCGCAAAACACAGAAGAAGATCAAAACACAGAAGAAGTGCAAAACATAGAAAAACTTGAAATCACAAAAGAAGTGGAGAAACATAAAAGAAGCGCAAAACATAGAAAAAGCACAAAAAATAGAAGAAGTGGGGAAACACAGACAAAGCTCAAAACACAGAAGATGCTTAAAACACAAAAAAAGCACAAAACACAAAAGAAGCGCAAAACACAAAAAGGCGCAAAACACAGAAGAAGTGGAAAAACACAGACGAAGCGCAAAACACAGAAAAAGCGTAAAACACAGAAGAAGCGCTAAACATAGAAGAAGTGGAGAAACACAGAAGAAGTGCAAAACACAGAAGAAGGTCAAAACTCAAAAGAAGTGGAGAAAAACAGAAGAAATGCAAAACACAGAAGAAGCAGAAAACACAGAAGGTGCGTGAAACACAGAAGATACACAAAACTCAGAATAAGCACAAAACATAGAAGAAGCGCAAAACACGAAAGATACGCAAAACACAAAAGATACGTAAAACACAAAAGAAGCGCAAAACACAAAAGAAGCGCAACGCAAAACACAGAAGATGCACAAAACACAAAAGAAGCGCAAAACACAAAAGATGCAAAAAACACAGAAGAAGTGGAGAGGCACAGAAGAAGAACAAAACACAGAATAAGCATAAAACATATATGAAACACAAAATGTAGAAGATGAGTAGAAATAAAGAAGAAGCACAAACATAAAAGAAGCGCAAAACACAGAAGAAGTGTTGAAACACAAAAGAAGCCCAAAACACAGAAAAAGTGAAGAAACACAGAAGAAACGCAAAGCACAAAAAAAGCATAAAATATGAAAGAAGTAGAGAAATACAGAAGTAGCGCAAAACGCTTAAGAAGTAGAGAAGCATAGAAGAAGCATAAAAGATAAAAGAAGTGCCAAACAGAGAAGATGCGCAAAACATAGAAGAAGTGAAGAAACACAAAAGAACGGCAAAACATAGAAAAAGCTCAAAACACGAAAAAAGTGAAGAAATACAGAAAAAGCGCAAAACACCGAAGAAGCCCAAAACAAAAAATATGCAGAAAACACAAAAGAAGCCCAAAACAAAAAATATGTAGAAAACACAGAAGAAATGGAGAAACACATAAGAAGTGCAAAACATTGAAGATGCGCAAAATATATAAGAAGTGGAGAAACACAGAAGAAGCATAAAACACAAAAGAAATGCGAAGCACAAAAGAAGGGCAAAACACAAAAGAAGCGTAAATTACAAAAGATTCTCAAAACATAAAAGAAGTGGAGAAACTCAGAAGAAGCGCAAAACACAGAAGAACCACAAGGTACAATTGAAGCTCAAAACATAAAAAAAGAGTAGAAATGCAAAAGAAGCACAAAATACAGAAGAAGTGCAAAACGCAAAAGATGTACAAAACACAGAAGAAGTGCAGAAACACAAAAGAAACGCAAAACATAGAAAAAGTGGAGAAAAAAGAAGGAATACACAAAAGAAGAAGTGCAATACAAAGAAAAAGTGCAAAACATGGAAGATTAGCAAAACACAAAAGAAACGTAAAACACAGAAGAAGCGCAAAACACAGAAGATTCATAAAATACAAAAGATGCGCAAAATATAGAAGAAGTGGAGAAGCACCGAAGAAGCACAAAATACAGAATAAGCACAAAATATAGAAGATGGCAAAACATAGAAGAAGCGTAAAACACAGAAGAAGTGGAGAAGCACCTAAGAAGCGTAAAACACAGAATAAGCACAAAACACAGAAGATGCGCAAAACACAAAAAAGCACAAAACACAGAAGATGCTCAAAACACAGAAGAAGTGAAGAAACACAAAAGAAGCGCAAAACATGGAAAAAGCAGAAAACACATGTGAAACACAAAATATAGAAAAACAGTAGAAATGCAGAAGAAGCACAAACCACAGAAGAAGCGCAAAATACAGAAGATGCGCAAAACACAGAATAAGTGGAGAAACACAGAAAAGGCGCAAAACACAAAAGGAACGTAAAACACAGAAAAAGCAACAAACACAAAAGAAGTGGAGAAATACAGAAGAATAAAGAAGAAGCGCAAAACACCGAAGAAGCCCGAAAAGCAAAAGGTGCGCAAAACACAAAAAAGTGGAGAAACACAGAAGATGCACAAAACACAGAGAATGCGCAAAACAGATAAGATGTGGAGATACACAGTGCAAAACACTGAAGATGTGGAGAACATTGGAAGAAGCGTAAAAAAAAGAAGCAGCGCAAAACACAGAAGATGCGCAAAATACAGAAGAAGCGAAAAACACAGAAGATGAGCAAATCATAGAAGAAGTGGAGAAACAAAGAATAAGCGTAAAACACTGAAGAAGCGCTAAACACAGAAAAGCCCAAAACAAAAAAGAAGTGGAGAAATACAGAAAAAACGCAAAACACCGAAGAAGCCGAAAACACAAAAGATGCACAAAACACAGAAGAAGTGGTGAAACACAGAAGATGCGCAAAACACAGACAATGCGCAAAACACAGAAGGAACGCAAAATACAGTAGAAGTGAAAAACACAGAGATGCACAAAACACAGAAGATGTGCAAAACGCAGAAGAAGTGGAGAAACACAGAAGAAATGCAAAACACAGAAGAAGTGGAGAAAAAAAGAAGGAATACACAAAAGAAGAAGCACAATAAACAGAAGAAGTGCAAAGCACGGAAGATTCGCAAAACACAGAAGAAGCGTAAAACACAGAAGAAGTGCAAAACACAGAAGATTCGCAAAACTCAGAGGAAGTGGAGAAACACAGAAGAAGCGCAAAACATAGATGAAGCAACAAACACAGAAGAAGTGGAAAACGGAAAAGAATCGCAAAACATGGAAAAAGCACAAAACATGGGTGAAACAAAAAATATAAAAAAATAGTAGAAATGGAGAAGAAGCACAGATCACAGAAGAAGTGCAAAATACAGAAGATGCGCAAAACACAAAAGAAGTGGAGAAACAAAGAAAAAGCGCAAAACACAAAAGGAACACAAAAGACAGAAAAAGCGAAAAACACAAAGAAGTGGAAAAATATAGAAGAATATAGAAGAAGTGCGAAACACCGAATAAGCCCAAAACGCAAAAGATGCGCAAAACACAGAAAAAATAGAGAAACACAGAAGATGCATAAAACACAGAGAATGCGCAAAACATGGAAGATGCGCAAAACAGATAAAATATGGAGATACACAACGGAAGCGCAAAATACAGAAGATGCGCAAAACACTAAATATGCGCAAAACATAGAAGAAGTGTACATACACAAAAAAAGAGCAAAACATAGAAGAAGTGGAGAAAAATGGAAGAAGCGTAAAAAATAGAAGCAGCGCAAATCACAAAAGAAGCGTAAAATACAGAAGAAGCAAAAAACACAGGAGATGAGCAAATCACAGAAGAAGTGGAGAAACAAAGAAGAAGCGCAAAGCACCGAAGAAGCGCAAAACACAAAAAAAGTGGAGAAATATAGAACAAGTGCAAAACACCGAAGAAGTCGAAAACACAAAAAGTGCACAAAACACAGAAGAAATGGAGAAACACAGAAGATGCGCAAATCACAGACGATGCGCAAAACACAGAAAATACGCAAAACACAGAAGAAACACCAAATATAGAAGAAGCGCAAAACATAGAAGATGCGCAAAACACAGAAGAAGTGGAGAAACACAGAAGAAGCGCAAATTACTGAAGAAGAAAAAGACATAGATGAAATACAAAACATAAAAGAAGAGTAGAAATATTGAAGAAGCACAAAACACAGAAGAAGCGCAAAACATAGGAGAAGTTTTGAAACATAGAAGAAGCGCAAAACACAAGAAAAGCACAAAATACAGGAGAAGCGCAAAACAGATGAAAAATGCAAAACACGAAAACAGTACAAAAGGCAGAAGAAGTGGAGAAAAACAAAAGAAGTGCAAAACACAGAAGATGTGTAAAACACTAAAGATGTGCAAAACACAGAACAAGTGTAAAACACCGAAGAAGCACAAAACACCGAAAAAGCGCAAAACACCGAAGAAATGGAGAAACACAGAAGTAACACAAAACACAGAAGAAGCACAAAACACAGAACAAATACAAAACACAGAATAAACGTGAAACATAGAAGAAACTTAAAACACAGAAAAAGTTGAAATCACAAAAGAATTGGAGAAACAAAGAAGAAGCTCAAAACATAGAAGATGCGCAAATCGCAGAAAAAGCACAAAACACAAAAAAGCAAGCGCAAAACACAAAAGAAGTGGGAAAACACAGATGAAGCGCAAAACGTAGAAGAAGCACAAAACACAGAAGATGCGCAAAACACAGAAAAAGCACAAAATATAGAAGAAGCACAAAACACATAAAAAGTACAAAACAAAGAAGAAATGGTGAAACACAGATGAAGCGTAAAACACTGAAGAAGCGTAAATCACAGAAGAAGCGTAAGACACAGAAGATGCGTAAAACATGGAAGAAGTGGAGAAACACAAAACATGGAAGATGCACAAAGCACAGGTGAAACACAAAACATAGAAAAAGAGTAGAAATGCAAAAGATGCCGAAACCACAAAAGATGAGCAAAATATAGAAGATGCGCAAAACACAGAAGAAGTGGAGAAGCACAAAAGAAGCAAAAAACGCAAAAGGAGCGTAAAACATAGAAAAAGCACAAAACACAAAGGAAGTGGAAAAATACAGAAGAAGCGCAAAATACTGAAGAAGCCCGAAACGCAAAAGATGCGCAAAACACATAAAAAATGGAGAAACACAGAAGATGCACAAAACACAGAAAATGCGCAAAACACTGAAGATGCGCAAAGCACAGAAGACGTGGAGATACACAGCAGAAGCGCAAAACACAGAAGATGCACAAAACACTGAAGATGCGCAAAACATAAAAGAAGTACAGATACACAAAAGAAGCACAAAACACAGAAGAAGTGGAGAAATATGGAACAAGCGTAAAAAACAGAAGAAGTGAAAAACACAGAAGATGCGTAAAACACAGAAGAAATGCAAAATACAGAAGATTCGCAAATCACAGAAGAAGTGGAGAAACACAGAAGATTCGTAATTCTAGAACGTTGGCCAGTATTTTAATCTGTGCAAGTGTTCTTTCCTAACCTCGATCCCAACTTGGGGAGGGCATCCACATGCCAAAAGTCAAAGGGGACATTTGGGAGCTTAATCCAATTGGAAATTTTTAGAAATTCATCGTTGCTAAAGGCAAAGCCTTTACTCAAATCTTTAAACAACAAGGTTTTGATGGGAGTATAAGGGCCTCCCTTCAAAACAGTTGTGTTGTCATCTTCAATGGAGAATCTGAAAATTAACCAGCCTTGATCATGAGGGAGGAGACGACATGGAACCCCCCAATTTGCTATCATTCCCTCCACTGCTTTCATACCTGAAAATCGACCAACCAAGCAATAACCCCATGCTTCCTCAATAGGCCAAAAATCTTCAGGTGACATTTGAACAATGTTGGCTACAACCTTGTGCTCCAATTGAACCTCATGAGTGAGCACACGGTTGTTTTTGAATAATCCAACATAAGAGGGTTTAGATTTGGCAGAGGACTTTTTGTCGAGCACATGGGGTGTATCTTCTTTCTGTGAGCTGCTGCAGCTGTCAGCATTGGAAGAGGTCCCATTGCTAGCATTTCCATCAATGTCGGCATCAGATTCTTCATTCTCCGTAGATGCTACTTCATCCCCAGGATCAGTAGTAGATGGACTTACCAAGGACTTCTTCTTAGACTTACCCGCATATTCTTCATCCTTGGACGGTGATTGCAAGCCCAGGATAATCTCCCTGGTAATGTCCCTCGCACGTTGTTTCTTCTTGGTCATCCTTAGTGGTTGGCTGAAGAGTAGTCGAGAGCAAGGCTAGCCAGGAGGAGTGTGTGTGCCAGGGATAGACTGGCGTCGTGCGATAGCACCCAGGGATCGCGCTCTGGAGCTCAAGCAACACAAGCTCAAGCTGTAGAATGCGCAGAAAGAATGAAGACCAGGCAGATCCGACGAAAAGAGGAAAGGGATCACCAAAATCAGCAAGTAGTGTAACCCGCAAGAACTTAGCATCAAATATCCAAAGAGCAGCACAAAATGCAAGGGCAAGATCTGAAAGATATTCAATGAGGAAATACAAATCGAAGGCAACAAGCTAGGGGCAGTCGTGAGGGAAGCAGAAAACCGAAGCAAGAATAGGTAGCAAGGTGGACAAAGACTAACGTGGAAACCTTAGTGAGAGAAGCTCTCCAACGCCCGCACTGATACTGATACCGATAGCTCTTTCTTCAACTTGGCATCCTTTTTAGCTCCACTGTAGTGTGATCTCTCTTCACTTTCCATACCGATAGCTCCATTGATACCAATGCTTTGCGCTACTAATTTTACTGATTTGTGGACCGTTTAAGCTCACCCCTGTTATCTATAGCGCTAACGAGTCTTGTGCGTGCTCACTCCAACGCTTGTCCATTTAAATTTTGTCCCTATGCGTTGTCACATTCCTCTACTGTTTAGTGTCTCTACTCTCTACTATTCAATGCTCTCACCCTTGCTTCCACGTTGCGTGTTGCTTGTTTGCGACGTCGTCCTCTATATGTTGATTTGGAGATGAATTACGATTCCTTTTTAATTTGCTCCTATTGGTGTTGTGCATTTCTCTAGCTGTCATTCACCACAGCACGCTGCTCTAACATCGTCGTTCCTTTGTGTCGTCTCCCTTTGTTGCTGATTTTACAATGCCTTCTATTAAAAAGCCAGCCTTCTTTTATGAATTTTATGTTTCATTTTGTCTTCTCTTGCTCCAATATTTATTTATTTTTTCAACGAAGACAAGTGAATATGAATCTTCAGAAAATAACCCAAACTCAATACTTTCGACTCACTTTCATTTCTTTTCTTTCAAATTGTACCTAAAATCAAATATGAATTAAAGTGAGTATCTTAAGCATTTTTATGTCAATAATTGCTAAGTGTAAATGATTAAAAATATCAACAATTAAACACATATCACAGAAGAAGAGCAAAATACAGAAAAAGCGCAAAACACAGAAGAAGCACAAAACACGAAACAAGTGCAAAACACAAAACAAGCGCAAAACACAGAAGAAGCTCAAATCACAAAAGAAACGCAAAACACAGAAAAAGCACAAAACATAGAAGAAGTGGGGAAACACAAACAAAGTGCAAAACACAGAAGAAGAACAAAACACAGAAGATGTGCAAAACACAGAAGAGGTGAAAAACACAGAAGAAGTGGAGAAACACAGAAGAAGCGCAAAATACAGAAGAAGAACGAAACACAGATGAATGATAAAACATAGAAGAAGAGTAGAAATAAAGAAGAAGCACAAAACATAGTAGTGGAGAAACACAGAAGACGCTCAAACCGCAGAAGATGCGTAAAACACTGAAGCTGCACAAAACATAAAAGAAATGAAGAAACACAGAAGAAGGGCAAAATACAGAAGAAGTGCAAAAATATAGAAGTAGCGCAAAACACATAAGAAGTGGAAAAACATAGAAGAAGCGTAAAACACAAAAGAAGCACAAAATACAGAAGAAGCGCAAAACGTAGAAGAAGCATAAAATACAGATGAAGCGCAAAACAAAAAAAGAGAAATACAGAAGAAGCACAAAACACAGAAGAAGTGCAAAACACAGAAGATGCGCGAAAAACATAAGAAGTGGAGAAACACAGAGGAAACGCAAAACATAGAAGAAGTTGAGAAAAATAGAAGAAATGCAAAACACAGAAGAAGGGCAAAATACAGAAGAAACGCAAAAACATAGAAGTAGCGCAAAACACATAAGAAGTGGAGAAACGTAGAAGAAGCGTAAACCACAAAAGAAACGCAAAACACAGAAGAAGTGGAGAAACACAGAAGAAGCGCAAAATGTAGAAGAAGCATAAAACACAGATGAAGCGCAAAAAATAAAAAAAGAGGAGAAATACAGAAGAAGCACAAAACACAGAAGAAGTGCAAAACACAAAAGACGCGCAAAAAACATAAAAAGTAGAGAAACACAGAGGAAACACAAAATACAAAAGAAGTGGAGAAAAACAGAAGAAATGCAAAACATAGAAGATGCGCAAAACACAAAAGATATGCAAAACTCAGAAGAAGTAAAAAAACACAGAAGAAGCGCACAACACAGAAGATGCAAAAAACACATTAGATGCACAAAACACTGAATATGCGCAAATCACAGAAGAAGTGAAGAAACACAGAAGAAGCACAAGACACAGAAGAAGTGGAGAAACATAGAAGAAATGAAAAATACACACGAAGCGCAAAACACAGAAGATGCACAAAACACAGAAGAAGTGAAAAACACAGAAGTGGAAAACATAGAAAAAGCACAAAACACAGAAGAAAGTGAAGAAACACAGAAGTGGAAAACATAGAGAAAGCATAAAACACAGAAGAAAGTGAAGAAACACAGTAGAAGCGCAAAGCATATATGAAGTGCAAAACACAGAATAAACACAAAATACGAAAGATGCGTAAAACACAAAAGAAGTGGACAAACATCGAAGAAGCGTAAATCATAGAATAAGGGGAAAACAAAGAAGAAGTGGAAAATAATGAAGAAGCACCAAACACACAAGGAGTGGAGAAAACAGAAGTAGCGCAAAACACAGAAGATGCATAAAACACAGAAGAAGCGCAAAATGCAGAAGAAGTGGAGAAATACAGAAGAAGTGCAAAACACCGAAGAATCCCAAAACAAAAAAATATGCACAAAACACAGAAGAAATGGAGAAACACATAAGAAGTGCAAAACATTGAAGATGCGCAAAAAATAGAAGAAGTGGAGAAACACAGAAGAAGCATAAAACACAAAAGAAATGCAAAGCACAAAAGAAGGGCAAAACACAAAAGAAGCGTAAATTACAGAAGATGCGCAAAACACAGAAGAAGTGGAGAAACTCATAAGAAGCTCAAAACACAGAAGAAGCACAAGGCACAGCTGAAGCTCAAAACATAGAAAAAGAGTAGAAATACAAAAGAAGCACAAAATACAGAAGAAGCGCAAAACACAGAAGATGTGTAAAACACAGAAGAAGTGGAGAAACACAGAAGAAGCGCAAAACACGGAAGAAGTGGAGAAAAAAAGAAGGAATACACAAAAGAAGAAGCGCAATACACAGAAGAAGTACAAAACACGGAAGATTCGCAAAACACAGAAGAAGCATAAAACACAGAATAAGCGCAAAACACATAAGAAATAGTGAAACACAGACAAAGCGCAAAACATAGAAAAAGCGTAAAACATCGAAGAACCACAAATCACAGAAGAAGCGAAAAACATAGAAGACGCTCAAAACACAAAAGTGGAGAAACACAAAAGAAACACAAAACATGGAAGAAGCACAAAACACATGTGAAACACAAAATAAGGAAAAACAGTAGAAATGCAGAAGAAGCACAAACCACAGAAGAAGCGCAAAATACAGAAGATGCGCAAAACACAGAAGAAGTGGAGAAACACAGAAAATGCGAAAAACACAAAAGAAGTGGAAAAATACAGAAGAAGTGCGAAACACCGAATAAGCCCGAAACGTAAAAGATGCGCAAAACTAAAAAAGAATGGAGAAACACAGAAGATGCATAAAACACAGAAAATGCACAAAACATGGAAGATGCGCAAAACATATAAAATGTGGAGATGCACAGCGGAAACATAGATAAAACACAAAAGATGCGCAAAACACTGGAGATGCACAAAACATAGAAGAAGTGCAGATACACAAAAGACGTGCAAAACACAGAAGAAGTGGAGAAAAATGGAAGAAGCGTAAAAAACAGAAGCAGCGCGAAACACAGAAAATGCGCAAAACACAGAAGAAGCGTATCATACAGAAGAAGGAAAAACATAGAAGATGCACAAATCACAGAAGAAGTGGAGAAACAAAGAAGAAGTGCAAAACACCGAAGAAGCATAAAACACAAAAAAAGCGCAAAACACAAAAGAAGTGGAGAAATACAAAACAAGCGCAAAACACCGAAGAAGCCGAAAACACAAATGATGCACAAACCAAAGAAGAAATGGAGAAATACAGAAGAAGCGCAAAACAACGAAGAAGCCCGAAACGTAAAAGATGCGCAAAACACAAAAAAATGGAGAAACACAGAAGATGCACAAAACATAGAGAATGCGCAAAACATGGAAGACACGCAAAACAGATAAGATGTGGAGATACACAGCGGAAGTGTAAAACAAAGAAGATGCACAAAACATAAAAGAAGTTCAGATACATAGAAGAAGCGCAAAACACAGAAGAAGTGGAGAAAAATGGAAGAAACTTAAAAAACAGAAGCAGCGCAAAACATAGAAGATACACAAAACACAGAAAAAGCGCAAAATAAAAAAGAAGCTAAAAACATAGAAGATGAGCAAATCACAGAAGAAGTGGTGAAACAAAGAAGAAGAGCAAAACACTGAAGAAGCGCAAAACACAGAAAAAGCGCAAAACACAAAAGAAGTGCAGAAATACAGGACAAGCGCAAAACACCGAAGAAGCCAAAAACACAAAAGATGCGTAAAACACAGAAGAAATGGAGAAACACTGAAGATGCACAAAACACAAACGATGTGCAAAACACAGAAGATGCGCAAAACACAGAAGATGTGCAAAACACAGGAGAAGTGGAGAAACACAGAAGAAACGCAAAACACAGAAGAAATGGAGAAAAAAAGAAGAAATATACAAAAGAAGAAGCGCAATACACAGAATAAGCGCAAAACACAACGTAAAACACAAAAAAAGCAGAAAACATAGAAGAAGTGCAAGACACAGAAGATTCACAAAATATAAAAGATGCACAAAACCCAGAAAAAGTGGAGAAGCACCGAAGAAGCGCAAAACACAGAATAAGCACAAAACATAGAAGATGCGCAAAACACAGAAGATGCGCAAAACACAGAAGAAGTGCAAAACACAGAATAAGCGCAAAGCACAGAATAAGGACAAAATACAGAAGATGCGCAAAACACAAAAGAAGTGGAGAAGCACCGAAGAAGCGTAAAACACAGAATAAGCATAAAACACAGAAGATGAGCAAAACACATCAAAAGCACAAAACACAGAAGAAGCGCAAAACACAGAAAAAGCGCAAAATACAGAAGAAATGGTGAAACACGGACGAAGCGCAAAACTTAGAAAAAGCGTAAAACATCGAAGAAGCGTAAAACATGGAAGAAGTGGAGAAACACAAAAGAAGCGCAAAACATGGAAGAAGCACAAAACACAGGTGAAAAACAAAATATAGAAAAAGAGTAGAAATGGCGAAGAAGCACAAATTACAGAAGAAGCACAAATTACAGAAGATGCGCAAAACACAGAAGAAAGGGAGAAACACAGAAAAAGCGCAAAACACAGAAGGAATGCAAAACACAGAAAAAGAAAAAAACACAAAAGAAGTGGAGAAATACAGAAGAATGCAGAAGAAGCGCAAAACACTGAAGAAGCCCGAAATGAAAAAGATGCCCAAAACACATAAAAATGGAAAAACAGAGAAGAAGCACAAAACACAGAGTATGCGCAAAAATGGAAGATGTGTAAAATAGATATGATGTGGAGATACACAGCGGAAGCGCAAAACACATAAAATGCGCAAAACATAGAAGAAGTGCGGATACACAAAAGAAGCGCAAAACACAGAAGAAGTGGATTAAAATAGAAGAAGCGTAAAAAACAGAAGCAGCGTAAAACATAGAAGAAGCGCAAAACAAAACAAAAACGCAAAATACAGAAGAAGCGAAAAACACAGAAGATGCACAAATCATAGAGGAAATGGAGAAACAAAAAAGAAGCGCGAAACACCGAAGAAACGCAAAACATAGAAAAAGCGCAAAACACAAAAGAAGTGGCGAAATACAGAACAAGTTCAAAACACCGAAGAAGCCGAAAACATAAAAGATTCACAAAACATAGAAGAAACGCAGAAACACAGAAGATGCATAAAACAAAGACGATGCGCAAAACACAAAAGAAGCGCAAAAAATAAAAGATGCACAAAACACAGCAAATGCGCAAAACACAGAAGAAGTGGAGAAACACAAGAAGCGCAAAACATAGGAGAAGTTTTGAAACACTGAAGAAGCACAAAACACAGGAGAAACACAAAATACAGGAGGAGCACAAACACAGGAGAAGCGCAAAACACAAAAAAGTGAAAAAGATAGAAGAAGTGGAGAAAAACAGAAGAAGTGCATAACAAAGAAGATGCATAAAACACTGAAGATGCGCAAAACACATAAGAAGCGTAAAACATAGAAGAAGCGGAAAACATTGAAGAGGCGCAAAAAATAGAAGAAGCGCAAAACACCAAAGAAATGGAGAAACACAAAAGTAACGTAAAATACAGAAGAAGTACAAAACACAGAACAAACGTAAAACGCAGAACAAGCGTAAAACATTAAAGAAACTTAAAACACAAAAGATGCGGAAAACACAAAAAAAGTTGAAATCACAAAAGAAGTGGAGAAACAAAGAAGAAGCTCAAAACACAGAAGATGCGCAAAATGCAGAAGAAGAACAAAA
Source organism: Erythroxylum oxycarpum (assembly GCA_025629785.1). Taxonomy (NCBI): domain Eukaryota; kingdom Viridiplantae; phylum Streptophyta; class Magnoliopsida; order Malpighiales; family Erythroxylaceae; genus Erythroxylum; species Erythroxylum oxycarpum. The sequence goes on along the minus strand of JAOTAZ010014801.1, from coordinate 1,687 downwards.
CACAGAAGAAGCACAAAACACAGAAGAAGCTAACGCAAAACACAAAAGTAGTGGGGAAACACAGACGAAGCATAAAACACAGAAAAAGCACAAAGCATAGAAGAAGCACAAAACACAGAAAAAGCACAAAACACAAAAGAAATGGTGAAACACGGACAAAGCGTAAAAAATTGAAAAAGCGTAAAACACCGAAGAAGCTCAAATCACAGAAGAAGCGCAAAACACAGAAGATGCGCAAAACACGGAAGAAGTGGAGAAACAAAGAAGAAACGCAAAACATGGAAGATGCACAAAGCATAGGTGAAAAACAAAGCATAGAAAAAGAGTAGAAATGTAGAAGATGCAGAAACCACAGAAGAACCGCAAAATACAGAAGATGCGCAAAACACAGAAGAAGTGGAGAAACATAGAAGATGCAAAAAATACAGAAGGAGCACAAAACACAGAAAAACACAAAACGCAAAGGAAGTGGAAAAATACAGAAGAAGTGCAAAACACCGAAGAAACCCGAAATGCAAAAGATGCGCAAAACACTTAAAAAATGAAGAAACACAAAAGATGCACAAAACACAGAAAATGCACAAAACACGGAAGATGCGCAAAGTACAAAAGATGTGGAGATGCACAAGAGAAGCGCAAAACATAGAAGAAGTGCAGATACACAAAAGAAGGGCAAAACATAGAAGAAGTGGAGAAATATGGAAGAAGTTTAAGAAACAAAAAAGTGCAAAACACAGAATAAATGCAAAATACAGAAGAAGCGTAAAACACAGAAAATTCGCAAATCACAGAAGAAGTGGAGAAACACAGAAGAAGCGCAAAACACTGAAGTTGCCCAAAACAAAAAAAATGCACAAAACACAGAAGAAATGGAGAAACACAGAAGATGAGCAAAATACTGAAGATGCGCAAAACAAAGAAGAAACGTAAAACATAGAAGAACCGCAAAACACAGAAGAAGTGCAAAACACAAAAGATGCGCATAACAAAGAAAATGCGCAAAACACATAAGAAGTGAAGAAATATAGAAGAAGCGTAAAGCACTGAAGAAGCGCAAAACATAGATAAAACACAAAACATAGAAGAAGAGTAGAAATACGGAAGAATCACAAAACACAGGAGAAGCGCAAAACATAGAATAAGTTTTGAAACACAGAAGAAGCGCAAAACACAGGAGAAACACAAAAGACAAAAGAAGTAGAAAAGACAGAAGAAGTGGAGAAAAACAGAAGAAGTGCAAAACACAAAAGATGCGGAAAACACTAAAGATGGCCAAAACACTAAAGAAGCGTAAAACACAGAATAATCGTAAAATATAGAAGAAGCACAAAACACAGAAGAAGTGGAGAAACACAGAAGAAGTGCTAAAACACAAAAGATGCGCAAAACACAGAAGATATGCAAAACACTAAAGATGTGCAAAATACAGAAGAAGTGAAGAAACACAGAATAGGCGAAAAACACAGAACAATGCAAAAAAAGGAAGACGTGGAGAAACACAGATGAAGCCAAGTGGAAGCTTAATGGCCATTAGTTTATGTAATAAACTAATCAATGTTGACTTTTCAACACTTATCCTCCCATTCCCATATTCCAACGTGCACAAGCTTAATTTATATAATAATTAATTAATTAATTACTTAATTAATTAATTAGAATATAAATGCTAAGGTCCAGTCCAACTGGG
>JAOTAZ010014563.1:0-29448 GCA_025629785.1 Erythroxylum oxycarpum | reverse complement strand
TAGGCTTTTTAAGCATATCTTGAGTTGTATAACTCCGTTTGAGGTGATTCTTGCTTCAAATTAAACAAGAGACTTAGGGCTAGGATTTACATGAAGAAGTCAAGTTGAAATTCCCATTTGAAGGTTTCAAACTTCTATTCGCAAACAGGAGAATTGAGTTCAAGCATAGTGACGGTTTGTACGAGTACACCACGAAACAATTTGTAAGTACAATTTTGGGACATTATGAGCATGAAGAAAGATTGATAATGTCTTATAAGGGTTCAATGAAAAAAAATTATGCAAAAACCCTTCATGGTCATAGGCACGCATGCTCAAGTTTCACGATTTTAAGCAAGAGAGTTGGGTTTCCGAATATGGGATCCAACAGGTTTGCTTTACTTGCAACCCAGGAAAGAATTTTAACTCACCCATCATGCTCATCTCAAACGCATTCTTCATCAAATGTTCTAGTACATAACTTTTTAAAAGTTGCAACAAAGATAATGTCATCAACATAAATTTGAACTATGATAAAATCATTCTTTATGCACTTTCTAAATAACGTGTTATCTATCTGACCTCTATTGAACTTATTCTCAATAAGGAAAGAACTCAGACGATCATACCAAGATCGAGGAGCTTGTTTCGAGCCATACAAAGCCTTATAAAGTCTATAGACATGATCCGGTTTCTTGACATCCTCGAAACCAAAAGGTTGCTTCACATAATCCTCGTCATCTATAAAGCGATTTAGAAATGCACTCTTCACATCCATTTGAAATATCTTTATGTCATGACAGACAACATATGCAAGCAAAATCCTAATAGCTTCTAGTCTTGCTACAGGAGCATAAGTCTCATTGTAGTCTATTCCTTCCTACTGATTATAACCTTGTGCTACTAATCTCGCTTTTTTACGACTCACTCTTCCTGATTCGTCTAGCTTATTCTTAAAAACCCATCTAGTTCCTATGATGGACTTTTTCGAGGGTCTAGGAACTAAGAACCAAACTTTATTCCTAGTAAACTGGTTTAGTTCCTCTTGCATAGCTAAAATCTAAGCTTCATCTTGAGGGCTTCATTAATTTTCTTAGGTTCTATTTCAGAAATAAACTCTACATTTGCTTCTCTTCTGAATTTAGACCTAGTTCATACACCTTCTGAGGTCTCTCCTATAATCAACACTTCTGGATGAGAACTCTTATATCTCCAATCTCTTTTCAAATTAAGATTTCTCAGGAATATCTTCAACTTTGTCTAAAAGAGTTTCTGATTGTGACACAACTTCACTATCAACCAAAGGAACTGATAGGGTTTTATTATCAGTATCATCTCTCTTATTTGATTGAGAACTATCATCAAACTTGATATGAATAGTCTCCTTAACAGTCATAGAGGTAAGGCTGTAAACCCTATAAGCTTTTGAAGATAATGAATAACCTAGAAAAATTCCCAGATAAGTCTTATAATTGAACTTATCCAGAATTTCCTTTGTATTCAATATAGAGCACTTGCAACCAAATGGATGGAAGTAGGATATATTAGGCTTCCTTCCATTCTATAACTTATTTGGATTTTTCTTCAACAAAGGTCGTAGAAGTATTCTATTTTGAATATAACAAGCTATATTCACAGCTTTTGCCCAGAAGTACTTAGGAAAATCCATCTCTCATATCATATTCCTTGCCATTTCTTGAATCGTCCTGTTCTTTCTTTCAACAACTTTATTTTGTTGTGGAGTTCTAGGGGCAGAGAAATTATGAAAAATTCCATCTCCTCACAAAATATTTTGAACTTCCCATTTTCAAACTCACCACCCTGATCACTTCTAATACTAGCATTATACATTCCTTTTTCATTCTGTAACTTTTTGGAAAGCACTTTAAAACACTTGAAAGAATCGTCTTTATGTGATAAAAACAATATCCAACAAAATCTGGTAAAATCATCAACAACTACAAGACCATACTTCTTTCCGCCAAGACTCAATGTCCTAGTTACACTAAATAAATCCATATGTAACAACTCTAGAGGTCTAGAAGAATTTACAATATTTTTAGAAGAAAACGTTGTTTTGACCAGTTTTCCTTTATGACAACTTTCATAAAAGAAATCCTTGTTAAAACTTATTTTTGGTAATCCTCTTACCAAATCATGTTTAATCAACTTGGAAATACGTATAAAACTAACATGACTTAGTTTTTTTATGCCAAATCAGTTTTTCTTCATCTGTTGATATAAAACAAGAAATATTTTGACATTGTAAATCTTCTAAATCAATTTTATAAAGATTGTTTCGTCTTTTGGTAGAAAAGAATATAAAACCGTCCTTGTTTTTGGTTACATAAGAATTTTGATTGAAGGATACTTAAAAACAAGAGTCACATAATTGACGGACTCTAATCAAATTGTGTTTTAAACCATCAACTAATAGCACATTATCAATAGACGCAAAAAAATCTTTACCGATTTTACCGGTTCCAATTATTTTGCCCTGCTGGTTGTCTCTAAAAGATACCGATCCTCCCTTCTTACTTTGAAGATCTTGGAATATAGATCTTCTTCCTGTCATATCTCGAGAGCATCCACTGTCCATATACCATTAGTGCTTGTTGCTTCTTCCAAGGAAGGATATCTACAGGAGATATTATATTTTTCTTAGGTACCCAGATTTTCTTAGGTCCTTTGGGGTTAGTCTTAAAATAATTCGTAGTATGATAATAATGCGACTAATGAATTTTCTTCTTATATGGAACGAAATTCTTTTTATAGTGAGTATTACTTTTAACAAACCCTAAACCACTCTTATCATTAGGGTGTCTGTATCTTCCTAGCATGTCATTCATCGTTTTTATACTCTCAGTGTATGATGATAGATTTGTTGAAAGGTTATTGATCCTTTGTTTCAACTGACTGATTTCCTCAAATCTATCAATAGCTACCTTTTTCTTCATATCATCTACTTGTTTCTTCAGGCAGACATTTTCTCTCTCTAGCACTTGCATGTTCTTTAAGTTTTCTACAAACTTCTTCTTTAACAACTTATACTGCTTAAGTATTGCATGAGAATCTTCTAATAATTCTGAATATGCATCTTGTAATTCATTAAAATTAGAGGTTACCTCCTCATTACTTTCTCTTTCGGCTGCCAAGCAAATGTTTGCTTGAACTGATGCCTCTGAATCAGTATCAGATTCGGACGAATCCAAATATTCCTATATTGCCATCATGCTCTTCTTATTTTCTCTATTTTTCTTTGGTTTTCTTTTTAGCAATGGACATTCAGACTTGTAGTGTCCAGGTTTATTGCATTCGTAGCAGATGATAGATGTTTTCTCGTTCTTTCCTTCATCTTTGCTATTCTTCTTGAAAGAAAACTCTTTGTTTTCTCTTGTTTTCTTCTTCCACATGCGTCTGATCTTCCTTGAGATAAAAGATAATTCATCATCTTCTTCGCTTAAATCTTGTTCAAATTTACTGGTGTCGTCATTCTTGACTTCTTCGATCTTCAACGCTTTTAACGATGAATTTCTCTTTATCTAAATCTTGTGATTCTTTTGCCCAGCCTTCAATGCTATAGATTTATCACATCTAGGTTTATCTTCTACATTGAGCTCCACTTTATGTATCTTCAAGGATCCAAGCAATTCATCAAGCTTTAATACGCTCAAGTCCTTAGCTTCTTGTACCGCGGTGACTTTAGGTCTCCATCTTTTTGGTAGACTTCTGAAAATCTTTCGAACATGATCTTGATTATCATAGGTTCTTCTGAGAGCTTTAAGTCCATTGACGATAGTTTGAAATCATCCAAACATATGATCGATAGACTCTTCTTCCTTCATTTTGAGTAGCTTATATTGGTGTACAAGAATGCTTATCTTGGATTCCTTCACTTGATTGGTGCCTTCATGTGCGATGGATAGAGTATCTCACATCTCCTTTGCAGTGTCGCATCCATGAACCTTATTGTATTCACTTCTGCTTAGGGCACAACTTAGAAAGAACTTAGCTTTTGAATTTAGCTGGAATCTTACTTTTTGATCAGCTAACCATCTGGTACATGGAATGGCATTTCCTTCATCATCCAACGGTGTATACGGTCCATTCTCGATAATGTCCTAAAGGTCAATATGTGTAGATTCAATGAAGAGCCGCATCCTGTCTTTCCAATAATGGTAATCTTCATCATTGAACATAGGAGGTCTAGTGATGGAGGCGCCTTCAGCTATATAAACGTGTGATTTTGCCATGGATCTTTATCCTCACTTTGTAACGGTGGTTCTTGGACACCGAGCTCTGATACCAATTGAAGTAAATCACGCATTAGTATAGACAATATACAAGTTGCACAAGAAGGGAGTTGAATTGTGTATCCTTTTTCGTGAATATAATCCCCTTTATATTTCTATGAAAACTTGCTTTTTCAAAGTTATTAAGTGAATATCAGAATGTATTGCAATTAACTTCTATATACTTGTATAGAACAATAGGAATTAAAAGTTAAGAGTTAGAGAGTAGAGAGGTTAACATAGCGATTTTATCCTAGTTCGCCCCAAACTGTGGACTACGTCCAGTCCTTAGAATCCTTTCTGAGATTTCACTATTCTTCTCAAACTGTACAAGTATTCTTTCTCTACAGAGCCTCTTCAGGTCTCTTACACCAAGTATTGTTTTCGCTCACTTAGCCTCTTCAGGCTCTTAGCTTTTCTTCTCTCTTACAAAAAAGATATTGTGAGCTTTGTTACAGTAATGATAGCTCTAGTATTTCGTACAACAAATATAATGTTTTGCTAAAGTTCAAAATCTTAAGATCACTATCTCAAAATCACTAACTGAATTCACTAACTTTTTCTATCTTCGACTCCAACTTGTACTTATAGCCTTCGTCTTTAACTGCTTCTTGATAACCGCTTCTTTCTTCTTGTTTCTTGAATCTTGTAGAAACAATTATTCAGTTGAGTTATGTAACTAACTCAAACTAATTTACCGTCCGACATAGTATCGGGTCTTTGTCTTTGTATTGCTTATGTCTTACTTTTTCTTCCGTCTTAGTTTTTGCTTCCGCTTCCATCTTAGTTTCTTTCGTCTCACTTTTGCTTCCGTGTTTTTTTTGCTTCTACTTCCGTCTTAGTTTCACTTCGTCTCACTTTTGCTTCGGTCTTAGTTTTGCGTCGTCTCACTTTTGCTTCCGTCTTACTTTTTGCTTCCGCTTTCGTCTTAGTTTCGCTTCGTCTCACTTTTGCTTCTGCTTCCGTCTTAGTTTCTTCTGTCTTAGTTTTGCTTCTGCTTCCATCTTAGTTTCTTCCTTTTGACCAAAACAGATCATCAATTTCTAATATTTTTATTATTTTATTTTCACCAAAATTATTAGTCGTGAAGTCATTTTGACTTAACAAACTTGATAATTATATTGTTGATATGCAATCTGATGATCAATTTTTAATATTAAATGGGATTACTGATCTTACCAAAAAGCTAGTTGAAACAAAAAATGATGTTGTGTACCCTTTGGTGTTTTTACTTGTGAGATTAGCTTTGATTTTGCCTATTGCTACTGCATCGGTGGAAAGAGCATTTTCTGCAATGAAGATAGTGAAAAATCGCTTGCGCAATCGAATGGGAGATTCTTGGATGAATGATTGTTTGATCACATATATTGAGAAAGATATCTTCAATAGTATTGACAATGAAAAAATTTTATAGCGATATCAAAATATGATGACTCATAGGGAACGATTGTAATATGTTATATGTAAGAGGCTCAAGACAATGATGTAATTTTTTGTTTATCAAATATACAAATATTTTTATTTTTCAATAATATAAGAGTACTTTAAATATTTTGCCCGCACTCAAAATATTTTTTGGATCTGCCCCTGCTAAAATACCTTATGGAGCAACGTACATCAATACCTTTTCAGCAGAATTGGCTACCAAAACTAATCGACTACAACGTTGAAGCAACATATATGAGTGGGAAAGAAAATATGGCAACGGATGCCTTATCCAGAATTTCTAGTAAACAATTATTAACAATGTATGTGTCACATATACAAGCAACCTTATTAGAGGAAATCCGTGAAGACTAGGAAAAGGACACTGCGATAAAAGATCTCATAAGGAAGCTCGAAGGACAAGAAATGTCCTATAATAATTATGAATGGAAGGATGGGATGTTAAGGTGGAAAGGAAGAATTGTGGCCGATTGTGATAAGGAGCTTCTGAAGTAAATTATAACAATTTCTCACGATAGCCCTTAAGAGGGACACGTCGAAGTAATAGCGATGATCAAAAATATACAAAAGCTTTTCCACTGGATTCAAATTGCCAGGGACGTTAGAAACCACGTCAAAAATTGCATCACTTGCCAAAGAAGCAAGCATGATCATACAGCGTATCCAGGTTTACTCCAGCCCTTACCGGTACTTGAAGGATGCCGGAGAGAAATTACCTTGGACGTAATAAAAGGTCTGCCATCGTCAACAGGGAAGTCTTCCATTTTCGTAATGGTGGGCTGCTTTAGTAAATATGTACATTTTATAGCCATCAAACACCCATATATGGCGCAGGATATTGCATAAATGGTTGAATGGTGGGCCGCTTCAGTAAATATACAAGTTGGATAACAATGGTCGAATGGTGGTACAATGCAACACACCATGCGACAATTAATTCTACCATATTTGAAATTCTCTACGGATATCCACCATCACTGTATGTACCCTACGTTGCTGGACATTTGAGTAACATTCTGATTAATCAAGTGTTACAAGAGAGGGAGGCAGTGCTCCAAATCGTTAAATTCCATTTAAAAGAGCAAAACAAAGGATGAAGGCTCAGGCAAACAAGAAATAGTCAGAAAGAGAGTTTGAAAAAGGGGAGTGGGTTAACGTAAAGTTACAGCCATATAGACAACATTCACTGCGACGAAGTTTCTGTAGCATTTTGGGTGGCCTATACTTTGAAACCTTACCAGATCATCACAAAAGTAAATAAGGTGGCCTATACTTTGAAATTTCTAGAGAATTCCTCTATTCATCTTATCATTCACGTGTCCCAGTAAAAAAAATGTCTCGGGCAATATACCAACGTCGAACCAATTATTGACTAGTATAACAGAGGCGAAAAGAATTTCTGTAGCAGTTTGGGATAAAAGAATGGTCAAGCGCCACAACCGAGCAGTTACACAATTACTAGTTCAGTGGCAAGGAGAATCCAAGGAGGAAAAACCTTGTTTGAACTACAAAAAAGGTTCCCGGACATCAATCTAACAGACAAGGCTATTTTTGAATGGGTGAGGGAGGAAATGTTATGAATATCTTACTAAAATAATACAGAGGAAGAAGAAGATGGAAATGACGTCGAAAGTTAGGTATCAGTAAATAAATGAATACGCAACGTATCAAACAACGGCCCTAACAACTAAACGTCAGAAGAAGACATGTGACATTATCCATAATCTTCTTCTACTGTATTAAATAACCATTGTAACGTAATGCTAGACAATGAAAAATATTTGTGTTGTTGTCTTACTTTCTCTCTCTCCTTATTGTTTCTCTCTCTTCCCTTATCGTTCATTCTTTCTATTCTATTACGAGTAGCGTATGAGTTAATAATTTCTAAACAATCAACTCTCTATAGTTGATAGCAAAAGAATTAGGATGTTGCTTATCTCACTATAATCAACTTTCAAGATCCCAACTCATAACACCTTGAAGAAAGACATTATGAAGATATATGAGGATTAAAAGAAAGAAATTTAAAAAACATTGTTGAGTATTGAAGGACGAGTTACCATCACAAAAAATATATGAATAGCTGATATATGGTGGTGACAACATATTATATTAACAATGATTGGACTATACGCAGTAGATTATTGAGGTAAATTATATTCTTTAATATTATTACATTTATTTTTTGATTACGCTATGATTGATATTTGTTCATCTTTGTAAATAGTAGGTTTATTTATGTGATGTCATCACATATAAGCAAAAAGTTAGCAACTTTGTTGGTCGAGTGTTTAATAGAATGAAATCTCAACACCAAGTTATTTACCATACATTTGATAATTATAGCATATATAAATGATGCAATAATTGAAAAAGTGAAGAACAAGTTATGAGTTGAGAGTTTGTTGGTTGGTGGCAGGTTGTTCCATATGCGTTCTTTTGTCCACATTCTTAATTTGATTGTAAAAAATGGGTTGGAGATGATAAAGGAAGCAGTACATTTGATTATAGATAGTGTAGTATATTATAATGCAACACCTAAATGAGTTGAAAAATATGACAAATATGTGTTTCGAGGATGAAGAAGATGGTATTGAATTGTCCTACCAAATAGAACTCAATCTCAAGATGTTAAAGTCGAAAATCATATGTGTAAATGTGTTTACCAGGTTAAGACAAAGAGATTCTCAATATACTTGTTTGCCTACAGAAGAGTAATGGAAGTTGGCTAAAGAACTTTGTACAAAGCTGGAAATAGTTTATACTACTACTGAATTCTTCTAGGGAACAAAATATCCAACTTCATATAGTTGCTTTACCAATATGTATGAGATCAAGAAAGTTATATTTGATTGGATGTTTGATTTCAATAAGGTAATCCAGGTTGTGGTAGATTAGATGACGAAGATGCTCAATTCTTACTAGTATTGGTTGAACAAATTGTGGCAGTCATATCTGTGTTAGACCTGAAATATAAGATAGAAAGGTTTAATTTTATATATAACATATTGTGTGGTAATCATGTTCAAGAGTATGTTAATGTCTTTTAACAATTATAGTATGAATTGTTTAATGATTATCAACTGAAAATAGACAAAATTCAGTATCGCAGTAGTTCAGGTTGTTCAACTTCAACTTTAGGTTAACATTCGGGATCATCTTCTAAGAGCAATTTGATATTCTCATTTACACAATTTATGAAAGAAAAAAGGGCTAGGACTTCTTATAGCATGATGAAGTTAGAGACCTATTAACAATTCCATCATCCACTATTGGTTCACAGTTTGCTTTTAGTACTAACGGTCGGATTAATAGTTCTCATTATGCTCGATTTCATCCTATACTGTGGAAGCCCTTATGTATGCCCAAAGTTAGTTAGATGATGAAGATACTGAGGGTAAACTCTTTTCTTTAAGATATATCAATTTTTTATAATATTATCTTATATTATATTTTTTAATTTTATATTAATACATCCATAAGTACTAATGTGGAGATGATAGTCATTCAACTGAAAATATTTTGATAAAATATTTAATGATGAAGGTATGTTTAATTGTTTATTAATTATTATCACGTGCTTAATATTCATTTAAAGCAATTATTATTGTACTAGATATTATTTTCATAATAATGTTTTTATATACAGATGAAGTCATGCAAACTATTGACGATCCTAATTATAACGATTAGTTATTCACTTTCCTGTACTCCAAAATTTTACCTTCAATCTTTGATTTTAGAATTACTTATTTTTCATATGATTGCATTAGTTTTTTTTTAATTGAAGATATAATTATTTACTAGATTGTCAACTTCAATATTTGCTCTCTAGTTTCTGGTTTCCACTGTCGAAGACTCCATCGAGACTCCATCATTAGTTGATAATTTCATTTTGACCTTTGGAAAATTATATCATTAAAATTTTTTGAATAATATTAGGACGTTGATAATCTTTGTTTTGATTTTTTTTTGTTTTCTTTAAAACTGAATTTAGATTCAACTTATTCATTTTATCATTTCATTTATATTTAATATATACATTCATTAAAAAAAAACTCTTTTTTATTGAGCAATTGTGTTAATTAAATAAATATATAATTTTGTGGTCATTTCCTTTAAAAATGAATTTAGTCTCAACTAATTCATTTTATCCTTTTATATATACATTTAATATATTTATTCATTAAAAAGACTTATTTTTCATTAAGCAATTGTGTTAATTAAATGAATATTGCATTTCTCATATGTAATATTTTCTGTTCAGTTCCCTTAAAAATTAATTTAGTTTCAATTTATTCATTTCTAAATTATATATAAATAATAAAAATATTTATTTAAAAAACGGACTAAGCCTGAGTCCAATCGGGCCACGAACTATTTAATTCCTATTCGGGCTGAGCTTAGATCTGGATCAAACTACCTAACCCAGGTCTGGCCTGACCTACTGCCAAGCCTAATTGCGTAAACTTTCAACTTCATGAATTGCAGCTAATAATCCTGTGTTTTTATGTTATGCAACTCTGATTCCTTCAATAACAACCTCTTCTTTTCATCTTGAGCTCTCTGGTTTTTTTTTTCCCTCTCTAATTTGTTGCTTTCTTTCTAAGTAATGACTCCTCACGTGTCCGCATCTATTCTCCAAGATGAGATTCCTACCAGTTAACTTTGTAAGTGATTTTACGTGAAAAGATAACAAGAAATGAAAACAACGTTTGCTTGATTGTGTTGTAGATGGGAAATAACAAGTAAAAACGATTTACAAAATGGTAAAGAAACCAATAAAAACATGAAACTTTAAACTGGAAAATAAGTTTCCAGTACTTGTTCTCACATACTTTTTAGTTGTTTTACCTTCTATACTTAATCATGCTAATTTGTATATTATCCAACACCTAATGGCTAATAGTTAATACATAATGTATGCCTACATGACAGTGGTCACCACTACGCTGGCCATAAAGTATTTTTCATCTCTAATATCTATGAAAAAATCACATCGAGGCGATTATCAAGTGTAGAAACCAGATTTGACTTATACTGGCGAGGTTTCAGCAGCACTCACGTTACATATTTTCATTGTTTTAAATACCGTCTTAGAGTCGTAAATAGGCGCATATTATAATCTCAAGATTTCAGTCGTGTTTGATGTTATTTCAATCCTCAGACATTACAGAAATCATGTGTGAAGAAGTGGGTGGTGCCAGATGGCCAGGAGATGTAGGACAGATAGCATATCAGTTGGCAGAAAATCGTTTGAATGTCTGAGCTTAGCTGGGACGGCGTTCACTGATGCAAAGGGCTTTCAAGTAGTCTCAAAATGGCTTGTTCGTCGCATCTCTCGACTTCGGTACTCTTCCAGACTGCCTCTGTTATTCAGATTAAACAGTTAAGGAGAAAATGACTTCGATAGTTCCATTTTTATGTTTTATATAATTTCCTAGAATCAAATTCCTGCTCTTTTTATCTATAGCTGTTTATAATTTCAACATCTCCACTTCTGATTGAAACGTTGGGAGTGCCTATATTTTTGTTAAAAGGTTATGCCTAGAACAAATATAGATTGAATACTGGTTCATAAATACTATGATCCATGCAAGATTTAATTAGAGTCCTTACTAGTGGTAGAAGTTTTCATTCTCATAGGCAATTGCAACAATAAGAAATCCAACACCGTCCACTAAGAATACAAGTATATATGCTATTACTGACGTCAGGCTTCGGGGGGTTATTTTTTCAGAAAACAATCATATCTCTGTAACCAGTTAATTATACAAGGCCTTACATGTTTCTAATAGGTTGTTTAGGTTAATAAGACGGCCGATGCATGTAACCATGTACGGTGGAACACAATGCATACAAGTAAACAAGTAAAAACCAGCATAAAGACGTCTATTTGACTGATTATCCATCTGCTAGCTTCATCGCCACTATTGGTTAATAATTTCTTTCATATTTTCTATTTGATCAAACTGGAAGTTTACAGAGCAATCATACAGCAGAACTTTTTTATCACAAATTTTAGAACAATTGTTCAAACTTGTGTTGTGTTAATTTACATCACAAGAGGAATGATAAACTATAACAAAAATGGATAGACAAGAAAGAAATGGAAAGCTGAGAGCGAGGGAGGGCGAAGCTAAACTGGACTGTCAGCAAAAATGGATCGAAGGAAATGATCAGACGTTCTCTAACCTCAGCATGCCAAACTTGAAGGGGTAACTCCTAACTCGCTCTTAAACATGGTGACTTTGAAAAGCCCGCAAAAGTATTAATCATCTGATGCCATAGTTGGGCTCTTGGAGCAGCTATCCTTCTTATGAAGTTCTAGCAATCTGGACTGAGGAAAACAGAGACCTGCATACAGGGTAATGTCAATATAACTTTCACGATTTCCTCAAAACTGAATCATCTTCCTGGATGAAAAATTAATTTGTATCATCATACGAAACAATAGCTAAATCTGAGAATTAAGTTTCGTGCATGTCATATCGTCTTCTCTGTATATCAAAACGAAATCACTATGCAACTCCTAAATATCTTGTGCATTAAAATACGCATCTATTATTTATTTGGTAACAGGGACACAAACCTGAACATTTTGGAATGTCCCACACAGCAATTGAAGAATCCGTGCACTGAGGAGCACATAATTCTCGATTGTCCTCATGATTAACATTCATTGCAAGCATCCATGCACCAATTGTAACATCTTCATTGCTGAACATTCGGAAGCTGTACCAAAAAAACAAAAAACAAAAAGACAAATAAAATAAAATAAAATCAAACATGGTGGCCTAGATCCAAGATGCAAGCGGATTCTCAGTTAATTGAGTTAAATGCACTCAATATTACAGAGCTGAAGCAACTTTGAATCCCGAACCAGATTTCAACTGGCCCACAACGCCAAGTGAAGGTTAACACAAGACAATTAGGTGAGAATCGAAACGAAGTTGGTTGGATCCAATATCAATTAGCTTAGTTGCCCAACCTACACATTAAGGCCTCATCAGAATAGACTTCAAATCATATTCCACCCAACTGCATTGGATGGTTTGGTGTATATGGACCTAAATAAAGGCCAAAATACACATTTGAAAAGGTGGTTGATAAATTAGCTCTGGGATGATTCATGCCCTCCTTTTCAGCTGAATCAAGTACAATTAGTAATTGCAAGCCTATTGTGACTAACAAGGTGAGATATAAGCTGATTGTGCAAAAAGAGGGCACCTGGTATAGCATGCATGTTTGTCTTTGTTATGGAGATATAATAGAGGATGCTTTATGTATCAACCAGTTAATACATTATAGTAATGGATTCTATTTATGGTCAACATCTAGATGACTGTTGTAATGAAATTTCATAAAGCTGATAAACATAACAATAAATACGCCAAAGTGCAAAATTATCTTCAAAAGGTTACAAATTTAACTTAATACCCAAGTAAAAAGAGTTAAATGTGTCAATTTTTTACAAAACTCTCTCTTTATTTTTCTTTTCGTGCCAAAAGATGTCATTCAACTTCTTGGCAAGAAGCTACGGAAAGTTGTCTTCTCAGTATTTAGCATGGATCTGTGGAAAGGAGAGGAAGGAAAGGGAGAAAAGAACAGCGGGAAGTAATTAAGAAAGAACAGGAAAGATTTTGAAGATAAAGATGTGCCCAGTGGACAAGGTTGATGTGCTAGGAAATGTTGCCCAAGCTGGCAGATGTTTGGCCAATATGGTAATTTATTTTGCTAATTTGGAGTACAATGGAAAAATACAGGGTTTCAGTACAAAATTATACTGGCTGTTAGTAAGTACCAATAGTACAGTGAGCTCAATAATGATTGAAAAGCACCATAAAATACTTCTCTTTGTGTCAGATGACTCAACTCGAAGCTTGAGTCGAAAGCACCATCTCAAGCTTGCACTTTGATTGAGTATCGATAGGGTTGGTTTTGTATTTGAACTGATAAAACAGAAACAAGAATTTTCAATCCTTTTAAAAAATGGACACTTCCTAATTTCCATTAATCATAATCTATTTCCTTGCATCAAGAATGTGGAAGTGAAAGCAACATTTCTGACCAGAGCAAAGTGTGACAGAAGCTAGAAAAATAATGAATCTGGATAAGTAATAGAAGGGGAAGATTGGACAAACATCAAAACTGTAAAAGCTTCCAGTATTATGGTGAGGTTGAGATAGAAACAAGAAGGACAAAACCATCTTACATGTTTTTTGCAGAAACCATGAATTAGTACAACAAACAAATAGTTTAGGGAGACCCTCAGAATGGCGATCAGTAAACTTGCCTGTCATTTCTAAGTGCTACTAAACTTGCAACAACATCAGCAGAAAGAGCATATATCGGGCCGTAAGCATGCAGAAAGTACTCTGTGCCAAGCAAAGGGGATAGCGGCTCATACCTGCAAATATGAAGATGACAAGGCAATTTCATTGTTCATGATTATAAGGTGGGATCATAACTTTTGCACTGGTCTGTGGCATGAAAATGAGGGAAGCTAATTCTGAAAACAATCTTAATGAAATTAATTGAAATAACAAATCAGATATCTAGGTTAATTTGGGAATGATTTATATGTTGTTGTGTATGAAATTTGTGAATGACTAGACCAAACTGACCATTTAAGCTTCGGATCAGTGAAAACGGGTCCCTTTTTCATACAACCAAGGTATGTTTGAGGGTGAGGACGCTCTTTTGCAAGCAGAATCGAAAGACGATCTGCCATGTAATAGAAAGAAGCAAGCATTTATATAAACTAAGAGAAACCAAAGCAATTAAATCATAATCATAATCATAAACTAGCTTCACAAAGTTATTCACCTGGCCTTAAATATATATCATCATCAGCTTTAACATAAAATTCGGAATCATAAAGCGCATAAGCAGCTTTGAAGAATGCTAGTCTGCAGTACAAGAAAACAGATCACCAAGGTTCCCCATGACAGATTGTATGACAAAACAAAGCAAATCCAAAATCAACACTAACGTTTTATATGGAAGCTTACTATACTGTTCCTCAATATCTAATAACAGAAAATCATCATATTCTGCCAACTCTCTTTTGAGCTCCAACATCTTTGCATTATCATTAGTTCTTCCAATAATAAATCTGAATGTTAAACCAGTTGATTCTTCCAATCTGCGTCCCGATAAAAGAAGAAGCACAATCTTTATCTTTAAACATCCATACGTAAGGAATAGCCACATTCATTATCGTATTAAAAGATCTGAGCTTTACATGAAATGTGGGGTTTACCGTTGAAGGCCCTGTGGATCGGAAGGCATCCAGGTCTGTCGCAGGGAACGCCTCCGACCGGAAGACCCGAACCCGGTTTGGATCCCAACAAAACCCATAACTTTGTGCCTCTTCTTCTTCTGACCATTTTGTAGAAATGCACTGAGTTCGCCTTCTTCTTGCTTATGCTTATTAGTGTTAGAATCCCAGGTAACCCGAACCGATCGGGGCTCCGAGCTGTTGAGGCAGCGTCGGGGAGGGGCGAGAAGGGTAGTGAGGCCGAAGACAAAGCCGGAGACACCGATGATGAAGCACGAGAGTAGTAGCGCCGTTGATCTGCGCGACGGAGATTGACGGGATTGGAAGTTTTTGGGAGAGTAAGGCATCTTTGTTAAATAATTTTCCTTTTTTTTCTGGTTTAGTCAATATTATGTAGTAGAGAAATAGCACTGTAGCAGGCTACTTGTTCCAACTTTTAAGAAACCATATTATGACATATCACATTATTAAGACATCATAGATTGGGTTTGGGGGTTTGGGTTTATGTGTTATCGAGTTTGTAAGGAAACAGAAGGGTGGGGGTTTGTGCTTATGTGTTGCCGAGTTTGTGAGCAAACAGTGGGGCTGTCACTCTTCACAGACTCCACATTCTCTCAACTAAGTTATTTTGTGAGAGTACAGTTTAGTAAAGCGTATATGTATCATTCTACAACAAAACATTATTGCGACTTCTCATAAATTTCATACTATTGTAGATTACAGATCATAGATTTATCTATCATGAAAACACTGTACCTTTTCATGTTAAATTTTACATACGGATTTAGAATGTTGTTTTGTTTGTATCAGATGTGTGTAGTGTAAGATGTGGTTTTGAGTGGAAAAATATAAAGGAGAAAAGAATATGTCCCACATAAGGTGTCATTCCTGCTTTCCATTAAACTCACAGACTACCTGTGGATATCCGGCCAAAGAAGGCTCATGATTTACAAACTCAACATTACTATTATTGCTACCAACTTCTACTGAAACTGAACCTTCGCAGGACAGCTTTGAAAATTGTTCCTGCCACCTACTCCCTTCACTTTTCCCTACTATAACATTCTCAACTTTAAGTTCGGCACTTGAACACATTTCTCCTTCCGTTGGCTCATCAAACACAGGCTTGTCAACAATCCCTTCATCAGGACTAATTACATGTTGAGATGATTCATTAGCTGCATTGTTTGACTCGCACCCCGGTCCTTCAATGCCATAGATGTGTTTGTTCACACCATTAACTTCAGCTGCTTCAAGTGCATTATCAGAAGCAACAGAGCTCTTTTCACTGGATTGCTGCATCAGTGGCCCGGTTGAAGCTGTTGTTGCATCATGCATCTCTGTGTCACCAAGTTTTTACTATCAATACATTAAAGAATCAAAGAACATGCAAAAATGTTACTTTTCTATTTTGTAATTCGAAAATACTCACCTGATGCTGATGGTACATCTGCTTCTTCTGGCCCATACAACTGTTTCTTCAGCAATACTGTCCCAGGAAATACCATTAGGTTAATCCTGTTTATACTTTGCCTTTCAGTATTACTCAGAGGCATGAACCCAAAACCCTCAGTCCATGTCTCCACCAACTCTGGGATAGCAGATACGACAAGCTTTTCCACCTTGAATGAAATTAGCATCTGGGGCCACAAAGGGTGTCCGAAAATGTTAGAGATTTAAGACAAATAAGCTATGGATCCTATATAGAACGATTGTATCTTGAAATATTATGGTTGAACATGTATTGCCGTACCATTATAAATGGAGGGCTAAAGCCCAATTAATAAGAAACCATTCTATTTTCTCTTTCTGTCTTTTATAGAGAATATGGAAATGTTATATTAGAGAGAGGTATCTTACATGAGCAACTATGATGCAACATTAAGCCTAATCTGAGGCAATAGCTAGAATGAAAAGCAAGCTCCATTCCGCGACAATTAAGCGAACAGGAAAACAACACATACAAAGAAGTAATGAAATCTAAAAGTTTGGGAAAAGCATGCAACAGAAGCGGGAAAAGATATAAACAAGCTGTGGAAATTAATCCGCCATATTAGTTACGCACATATGGATTGCATAATAGGCACATTTCTTAGGGGCAAAACACAAAATAAAATAGAAGACCAAGACAACCATCAACAAATCAAAGATTAAATTTAGTTAGTCATAGAATCAGGCACTTAACAGTAGTGGGAACTATTAAAAGTTTCCCGATAAGGATTTTCATGGCTAACGCTACATGAACAAATCAATGAAAGACAAATTTAACTGTAAAAGCAAGCCATTGGAATCCAAATTTAAGAGCTTTGTGGAATTTGCTGCACTTCTAAAATCCAATTATTGAAAATTCAAAAATGGGTAATGTCAGATATTGTTATCCACACTCAAGTACAATCCAAATCAATAGAGACATGCCATCTAATATAGCAGAACGGAATAACTTTTACCTCCTCAATAGCATTCATAAGGCGTCGACACATCCCTTGGCGACGGTAGCTACTGCAAGTTGCAATGAGGGGCATCTCTGCAACTGTGGCTCCATGGACCCTTCAGAACAAAATAACAGTTGAACCACGGCATTGCAACATAGATAGAAGCAAATGCAGGTGAGCAATCTAGAGGGAAGGTCAACCAATTTGAAAATTACCAACTGAAAGAGTTATCATCTATAGAGGAAATAAAATTATTATCAAGGTTATAAATCTCCAAGAGCTCCATTACAAATGAAAAAATATAAAGAAAATTTAAAGCAGTATACACATACATATATTTAAGTATTGGATATTGTAGGTTGATTAGAGTAGCTATATGCATGGTTGGGAAAGAATGACAAAGATGTCCACATCAACCCACAACTGGTAAAATCGACTTATGCAAACTCAAGTACAATGTCGCAAGAACATTAAACATGGCATGAGACATACCACTGAACCATATTCATGACCCAATATACACTGTCACAAGCAAAACCAGGAGATAAACCATGACAAATAACAAGTTATCAGAACATTGGACAGGGTTAAATGATACCTGATGGATGCTACAGATACAAGTATGTCATCTTTCTCCAAGACCATGGTGTAGAACCCGTGAAAGTTTAGCCGAGCAAATTCAGACCTAAAGATCATTCAATAATATAAGGAATTAATAAAGCAACTCATCAAGGTCTATCCTCTCAAGGACAAGGTTCCAACAAAAACCTGATTTTGTTACGGGTTTCTGGGCCTTCTATCTGAGAATTTCATTGGTAGTTTGAAATATTAAATGTGCGAGTTTTTGTATTTCTTTTAAATATTAAATTAAAACTTTGTATTTTTTCCTTTGTTTTCCCGTTCAGTTTTTCTTTGGACAAATTGAAACTAATAGATTAACTAAGATAAATAAAACACTGGACAAAAGCATGGAGAAGAAAAAGGAAACTCGAAACAATTGAACATCATGGAAGCAATAAAAATAAAAAATGTGACGCAACGTGTTATCAGGATGAATGAACTTTATAAAGAAGTGGATGATTTAAATACGTGGACTTTATTTTCAAGATGGAAACTAAACACTTGTTATAGTTATTCCGTAATTACCGAACACGTCATTGCAGTAAAACTTTTCAATTGACTCAAAACAGAGTCAATTGATTATTGTTTTCCACAGAAATAAATATGAAATTTTCTGCTCAAATTAACAGGGTTAGACAGCTCCAATGGTTTCTGATAACTCTCTTAACAGGGATAGCAAGCATAGTGCCCAAAATGCAAGATAGTTGAGAAGGATCAACTCACCCCCAATTGTATATAACTTGAGGTATCATGCTGATGCCTGTCCTGGGGTCTACCATAGGCTGGAAGCACTCCTCTATAATGGTAAGCGCAACAGCTAATTTTGAGTTGCATTCTGCCTTGAGTGCTAACCATTGAGTGGAGTGAACCTTTTGGTCCTCATGCATGCATTTAAGGAGCGTTAAGTAAAAGCCATCTGCAGTGTAGTTGCGAATCCCAACACGAGATTGAAGTCCCATGTAAACCTGCAGGAGCCAATCCAAGTTCTTTATCAGAAACAAAATGAATCATTAATATCAGATCAATGAAAAAGTAAAGTTAATGAAATGCTGGATTATTCAGGGCACAGGGGCATGAGCAATAAGCAAAAACAAATTGAAGTTTCCTATCTTATCATCTTGAGTATGAGTATGTAAAGTCCCTAAAACAACATAAAAAATAAAAGAAATATGAAAGAGAGAGAAACTGATGCTCAAGAAAACTGAAATGAAAACGATCGTATGCTTTTCAAGAAATCAGTTTTCACGAAGTGGTTACTCTTGGGAATCTTTTAGAACACGAACTACAAACATTACAAAAGACGAAATAATCACAGAGAAATTTCAAATTAAATATTAAATATATGCAACCAACAAGGTCCACATATCAAAACAAACCAAACCTTGAGCAGCAACACTTTCTAGAATTAAAATACCAGAAGCACATGACTAAGAGATCATCCTACTATCAATATACTGAAAATTAGTATGATCAAGAAAGAGTAAATGTTTTACAGAAAGGGAAAACTTATTATATGTTGGTTCGGGATACATTATAATATTTGCACTGTCGGTATCTCATATTAAATTCTGATAATCAAGATGAAATTGTTCAGAAAGATACTCATGGAAAATAATCTGGCTAGTTTTATAATAAAAGTTGTCATGCAACAATCACTTTTTATCAATTTTGTTCCTATTTTTAATACATGCTAAAGGACCATGAAGGAATAATTTGTAAGAGATGAAAATCCTAACCAAAAGGACAATGACGTACTGCAAATGAATAACAGACTTATTTGAAATCGCAAATGCATTTAGCATCCGAGAATGATGGAAAGCGAGCAAAAAGTGAAATATGAAAAGACTTAAACTAAGCAGCAAAGTAGAATATTATAATTGGAATAGGAGTAAGAGCTTTCTCAAACCTCCAATATTCTCAGCATAAGCAAACAAAAGAGGCTGAGGAACAAGAAGGAAACACACAAAGTAGATAAGCGGTACAAAGAGAAAGATATCAAAATGATTACATATTTTATCAACAAAAACTCAAAAACTAGCACATGAAGTGATAATATCACATGAAAAAATGTAAAGGTAAACATAAGCTTCATTGTCAGAAAAGAGTCCCTCCAGATCCAACAGAACTTTACAAATAAATTAGCTGAAAAAATACAGCTAAAGTACCTCTTTACAGCTGCCACTGCAAAACCAAAAATTAGAGAGAACTTCACTAACATGTCCTTGCTGGCATGTGCCATGATCTGCGATTATTATTAAAAAGAAAGGAAAAATAAAGACTCAAAAGAATTAGATGATCATGGATACAGTAAATGAAATGAAGAGACAATCAGTTGCATCAGTATTAAAAAAAAGATGAAGAAGCAGAGTAATTATGAGTTATAAAGAAGTTTCCATAAATATAAATATTATAAGGACTTCAAGGATGGCAAGACATAACTTCCAAAAACCCATACAGAAGTTGGATATCCATAATAAAGAGGAGTTTAAAGCTGTCAGACTATTGAATAAATTTGTTCAAGCAAAAAAACAAGTAATAGAATATAGGTCTGCAGGCAAATTACACTTCTGCTCACACAGCACACATTTGAATGCATTAGATGAACCCAAAATTTCTTTATCAAGAACCAAATCTCCGCATTTCTGACAGGTGCAGCTTGGGCAATACCAACTGCCTTCAGGGAGCTCCTGAAGTTTAAAATAAAAACCAAGAAAGAGAAAAGGTTAATCTTAACGTGGACATCTGAGAATGTTAGATAATACCACATTTCAAGACTTAATCATACAATTCAGGCAAAACAGCAGATTTAAGATGGAAAAATATGTAGGTAAACTTTGTCAATAATAGAGAATATGGAGTAACAAGGAACAAGCCTTCCATGAAACAAAGGACAGACATGAGAACTAAAGAAGAATTCATGAATGATACTTTACCTTCTGTAAAAGACACAAGAAAACTAGTTTCCACTGTGGTGAAACACAAAACATTAACTAGCATTAACTCTGAATTACCAGAGGTAACAAAAAGCCATGCACAAATAACAAAGCAATTCTCCACATAATAAGCCTTTTTATAAATATAAACTACCCAAATCTTAAAGGAGGTACAATCAAGAATAAGGAAAATCATTTAACATCTGATTACAATTGAGGTTTTAGATCACTTGAGGACAGACACCCCAAAATCATGCGTGATTCCAGAATTCAGTGGTTTAATATTATCAAATGTACATTCCACAAAGACTAGTCATTTTGACAAGATAGTTAAGACGCAGTAGGAAAAAATTCAATGTACCAAGATACGATTTCCAACTATCCCCATTTTCAAAATTTTCATCCTCCATGTGCAAGTGCAAGTATAGTGACAATAAACTATATTGTTTGACGCTCATGGTGATGAATCCAAATAGGAAAGAACATAAGCATTTTTTATCAACAAATTATTTTTTTTGCCAGAATACTTGGAAATAAAATTGGTAAATATACCTTAAAAACTCAAGAATTGGATAGTGGATCTATTTTCCTACAATGTCAGATCCAAATTTTTAAATTCATTGCATGAAACATGTATAGATGTGGGATAATTCTACCTTAGGATGGAATTAGAGAACATTTAACATTCTAATATAGGCACTCCTGAGTTCAACTCTCAATCCAAATATCTGACCTCGTGAATGTATCATCTCGTTATTAATTACCTTCACAACCACCAAGGGGAAAAGATTGAAGCAAAAGAACCATCCAAATAACTATTGATCCACTTCCTCTTTCTCACTCTTTCTCTTTAATAACATTCTCATTTTGTTTCTAAATTAAGAAACCTAAAAGAAGAAGTATTTGCAATCTACATAGAAAATGCACGCACTTGAAAAGTAAAATAGATGGAAATTGACTATCAGTGACAGAGGAAGGAAATAGATTGGTAAAATAGAAAAACCTTTAATCTAGTCACTGTCCATTTCGAAATTAAAAGTATCTGGTGGTTATTTAAGCACTCAATATATAGAATAATTTTTAGAAATCTTTTCTTATATATATGTAGGGCATACTGGGCGTATTCCCCCAATTATTCCACTTCATTTTCAAACAAGCCCATGCTTATAGTACCTAATATGAAAGTGGTAGCAATACCCAATATTTAAGAGAATAGATGCTCCGTAGAGAACAGATCAGTCTTCTTAAAGCTGCTACAAAATTTGAAAATTGATATAACTAACATCTAACTTCTAGAGAAACTCAAATAAAGAAATAGAAGACGCTGACAAACAAAAAGGTAAGAAAATGATGGTCAGAAAAAAATTCTGATTATACAGGAAAGACAAGTACGAGCTATGAAAAGGACTGTACAAGAAGTAAATGACGAACCTTTGTAGATAAGCAAGATTGGTGGAACGTTGAGGGACAGTTATCACAGCATATTAACTCGCCTCCATCACCGCAGCGTCCACATGAATCATCATTTTGATCATCTTCGTCTATTCTCACAACTTGATTCACAGTTTTCCTTATCTTATATTCAGCTGACCAAGCTTGTAGTTGACATAGGGTAAAGGGCTTTCCAGATTCCATAAATAGATTGAAACATGGGCGATCTAGGTTAAACCCAGCATGAGTCTTAAATTTTGATAGTGAAAGCAGCGTACCGCAGCACTTACAAATAATGCCATCACTGGTAATCAGACCATCTTTGCTCACAACATCATCCTTAGGGTTCCTGTATTGGATAACATCATTCAGAGATACAACGCCTGTATGAATCAGCCACAACAACACTGTTCGACCTGCCACTGTCCACTTATCATCCCAGTAATACTTCCCTCCTTTTGCCAGATTTCTTGGAAGCAACTTGCAGGTACCCTTATGGTTCTTGTGCTTTCTTTTCGCTCTAAATTTGCTGGACTTCTTCGTCATTCTGATGGAACCTGGGATGAAATCTTTGTTTTTAATGAAAGCAGACACCAATAACTCATCATCTTCAATCCGGCAGCTACCAGGTTTTATCTGTTCAATATTAGGTCGATCACTACTATGAATCTTCTTCTTAAAACTTGAACTTTTACACTGAATTTCATGCAGGTAGTTATCAGGTGAGGACAAGTTTTTGCAGCTATGTTCAATTCTTCCATTGGCAACAAGGCTCTCCATAAACTCTCCAGATTCCAGTCCATTATTATGGGCATCAGTATTGTTGCTTTTGCAAAACATGGTTGATCTTATTTCAGAAATTTTTTTGGACTTCCTGCGCATCTTCTTCAAAGCAGTATCAGCACTTGCCTTCATTTCAAATGATGAAGTTTGAATGCACTGTCCTAGATCTTCTTCAGCCAGCTCAGATTGCACTGGGATTCCTGGAGTTAAAAAGTGACTTGAAGTAGGCTCATCTTGTTTACCATCATTTAGATTGACTAGCTCACTTTCCTCGTGTGGAGAAACAGGTTCAGACCTCCCAAAAATACCAACATTTTGATCAGTTCTGATATCATTAAGGTGCTGATTACCACATATGTGAGTATAAATATTATTTGAACCACATGCTTCCGAGGAAGCCATATCCAGACTTCTTTTGTTCTTGGTCATTGTGGATGAGTTTTTTGTCAGCCCATTGGTGGTATCAATCAAATGTCGACCCTCTTCACTGGTTAATTTATTTAGGCTACTTGTCACCATCCCATTTATTTGCTCAACATCACCTGAGAAAATCTTGAGTAGATTGGTCGTAGAACCTGTGCATGCGCTTTTAGGAGTTGCAGCATGCCAAGTCAATGATATTTCTTGAGTAGATTGGTTTGTCAGATCATCCTCAGTTTTCAGAGTCACACCAGTATCATTTTCCACATTCTCAACAGTCACTAGGATAGGTGCAGTTTTCACTGCATCTCCTTTTCTCAGCAGACCAACCTTTTTCTCAATGAATACGACATTCACAAAGGGATCTAAGAGACTCCACTGATGAGCCAATGTATTGGCAAGATTTGAATGATCCAATTCTTTCTCAATGTTCCTCAATGCATCCAAGAGGTCAGTCCGAAGCTGGTTAAGGCTAGTCCATTTTTTGCCATTGTCTTCCTGCTTCAAATTGTATGTATTAGCATGCAACATATGACCACACATCCTCCAAACTCTAGGAAATTCACGATAAAACCTTCCCCAAGGTGATTTGTAAACAGACTCCATATATTTTCTACAAGTTCTATGCTGTTTTTCAACTTTCCAGCCTGCAGCCTCAAGTAATCGTTTGACATGCCTCTGGAGGAAAGTACGTATATCTTTCTTGGAATCTGTCTCTGCAGTGTTTTCAAGGAAAAGCCGGTTCGCAAAGCTTTCTTCAGAAATAGGCGAAGTAACAGCTTTGCCAACTATCACTTCCTTGCTAGTGTTAACATCTGACTTTTGAATTATGTAGTTCAGAAGAGTGGTGTCATGTCCATGTGAATTTCTGTCTGTCTCAGCATGTTGCCTTAAGAGATAGCAACTAGATGTAATACCCCTACAGGATGATTCAACCACATGTAACATTTTCTTCTGGCCTGTATTATCTGCATCAGCAACAATTACAGAAGGTACAATCTCTTCAGGTGAAATGGAAGCCCATTCCAAAGCATCAAATTCGGAGCTAAATGGCTCATCAATGGAAAGCCTCATTCGCTTGACTTTCTTATTCTGGTCATCTCCCTCCAGCAAGCTAAACCTTTCCAGAGAGAAAAAAGAATAAGCCCCAGCATAATTCCCGGTAACATCAGAGTCCTCTACCAATAAACTTTTTGAGGATGATTGGCTTGTTATGACTGAATTTTCACCATTAGAATAGAGTGACGCATCTGCAATCCTATTACACTCATACTTGACGTCAGACAATCCAGTGGCAAGACAATTGCCACTTGTACCACAAATATCTTTCCCAAAAAAGATCTCAGAAAAAATACGATGCTCATGATTTGACCCCTCAAATCTGTCGGCAGACATATTCTTAACCATTGAGCTGAGCATCACTCCTAACCAACTGCATTCCCAAAGCTTTTACCCCTTGCCATATAACTGAAGCAAACACAAAAGGTGCACATCAGAATGATGTCAGATATCTGCATATTTATTCAACAATGAATGGGCTATATTTTTCAAGTAAATGCATGCTTAAGCATGACCAAGAGAACAAAGATTTGCTGCTAGTTCCTAGAGAAGCATATTTACTGCATGCATATAAAATGATTGGTTTTGGGAAAAAGTATGACAAATATCTAGGCAAGACCTAAAATTTTGCTAATGCATAGGAAGAAAGGTGAGAAAATGAATTATCAAGCGAAAAAAGTTCCCCGATGAAAAGTTAAATTTAACGAAATAATGTCTTCACAAGTGTTATTATGTCTTCTTTACAAGTAGAAAGTATTCATAGTTGAAGAGGTACACTTCTCAGCAAGTTGCGACTTTGTCTATCTGCTATAAACCTCATTTGCACCACTAATATAATGCAAGCATTCACCATTATCTCAAAGCTATAAAAAAAGTTATTTGTCAGACTATGAAAGTTTTTCAACTTTTTCATAGCAAAAGATTTTTAACTTATTTTCAATCACTAGTCTTATACCTGCACCTTCAACTATTTTCAGGGAAGTAAAAACATAAAATCTTGGGATGAACTCTCAATCAATAATTTGACTACTCATTTCATGTAGCATATTGAGATGGCACTCAATCAACAATTTGACTACTCATTTCTTGTCAAACAAAAGATAAGAAGAAAGTAACTTGAGACATTTCTACCATAAATATTAAGGAAAGGACAGAGAAGGACAGAAAAAATGAAGGGATTCTTCATTATATTCTCAAAATAAGAAGAGAAAAGAGTAGGGACAACTGCTATGACATTTATAACTTTTGTTTCCTTCGTTTGGAATGCTATATTAGGAAACTTTGAAACAAGTCCATGCACGTGTTACGCAATTTCACAACTTTTGAACATTGCATGCAAAAGATACGTAAACTATTGCATGCTACCAAAGCCAGGTAATCCCCTTTTTGAGCTTACTACGTGGCAACAACGCTGCATTAATCAGCTACTACACACTAATCCTTGTCATAAAGTAACACTAGTTGACAATGTTCCAAAATGTCAGCCAAGTAATAAGGAACATTTTGGATTCCAATCACTGAATACAGTATCCAGGGCAATTTCCCCAGAAGTAGTATCTTTGCATAAAATCTAGTGTTAACGCCGCTGATGGACTCCTTTAAATCTTCACACTCTAAAACCTTACAAGATCTCCAACCTCGAAAATTGTTGGCTAGTCATTTACCTAATCAATCTCCAGTTTATTAATTGGTCTTGCTCTTTTAGCATTTGTACTTAACACTCACTTGAGTCACCTCACAATTTGATTCAAAAGTCTATGTGAAGGGGAAAACGAAGGGAAAAGCACTTCCATCAATAAATTTTCATAATATTATGGAATGAATCTTTTGCCATGTCATTCCAATATACCTTCTCTTGTATATGTTAGCAGAACTATCATTATTCAACAAAAGAGAACCGTCAATATTCAACAAAAGAGTTTCAAGTAAAGCAAATTTTTTAACAATTTGAAAACTGGTCCTTGAGATTATACTCTTCAATGACTCGATATGCAAAAGCATGGCTAGAACGAGAAAAACAAAGTCTGAACGGATAGTTAAAGGATAAAGTTCTCTTCTAGACTATAATACACAGAAAGGAAAGGCAAGGATCGTTATACAATTAAAAAAAATACAATCCTTTCACTTTCATCCTTAAAATCCCCACTGCATTCAAAACCTCGTAACTGTTATACATAATCTAACCATTGAAAACTCTAATACTTGCCAAAAAAGCTGACGAGCATTGTTCTGGAAGACATCAAGATCAGACCAAAGCAATTAGCGACCATGGCAAAGAGAGGGCTAAATCTTACCACAGAAATGGAAAATCGTTCATGCATTAGCACAAATGAAAGCCACGAAAAAACATAAAGAAAACAAAAGCAAGAAACCCATAAACCAAAAACCCAAATATACAGACAATCTGCATACAAAAGCGAGAAAGGAAGAGAAAATCCACCTAAATATGAACACAGCAAAAAGCACCGAAAGTTTAGATCACGTAAATCCCCCACATCAATAAACTCTCGGCCCACATTTCGATTTTCACATTCTAATCAAATAGTGATGAAACAGAAGAGAGGGGGGGAAAAAAAACCTTGAAATGCATGTTTTGAGCAACATGCAAAGAGGATCAAAACACAGAACTTCACTAGAATTAAGGACACCAAAGAAGTAGTGGGTTAAGCTCAAAATTGAGTACAGACAGATAAGAAGAGAGAACCGTAGAGCGAGTACAATAAACAGGAGGTATTTGGTTAGCTCATAAAAGTTCAAAACGGACTATTATTAAGAGAGGGAGTTTAGAGAGAGAGTCCAAACCCAAAACACATCTCTCTCCTACAAAACATATGGCAATGTCATAGCATGTACGCCGTTATCTCTCTAAAACAACCATGTGAGAGTGAGTAAGCGAGTTAATGTCGTGCTCTTCCTCTCTTTTTCCCTTCCTTTCTCCCTCTACAGCCGACCCTTTTGTCCTCTTGTACGTTTTTCCCTCCTCCTTTTCCACTCTTTCAATTTGCCTTTCTTTTGTCTTTTAGTGTTCCAATTTTCACAATATCAGACACCTTACGGCTACACTTACACTGTCCGATGATTAGACGATGCTGGGTTTTCTTTTCCGGGACTGAGAGAGATACTTCTTACTACAACGTATTCTCGAATTCATTCACGTTGCGAAAAATCATTTTTTCCTAAAAGACAGAAATCTTAATTGAGGGTAAAAACCACCTAATCCCATTCAGAAGATGTCTTTGGTATATATATATACAGTTACAATAGCTAAGAGGCAAGCATATTAGGGATGCTAATTATCTTTTTCTAACTAAGTTGATTTTACGAAGACTTTTGTTACAACTTACAACTGAACCAGATTTGTTGGTGACAGGTTGGACTTCGATCTTATCTCCATTATTTCCTCTAGCATATTTATTGTCTACTCTGCTTTGGACTACGTTACTTTCCGTTTTCCATTAAAGAAAAAGGAGTTCATTTATGCATAAAGTGCCTTTGTCAACAAATCATGCGTGTACCCAAGAAGAAAATCTGGATTCTTTCTTCTTGGGATGTTGTTTTTCTCTCAAGTTCATTAGGTAAACTGTAAAAGAAGAATCGGTTTTTCCTTATTGGGACGGAGAAGAAAAGAAAATATATATGTAAGGGTAAACCAATATGCGGCGAGACGATGATGAGAATAACAAATTTGAAAATAACTGCGACAAAGACATGTATGAAAAAATGAAACGTGCCATTGCACTTTGCAAATGGAGTTAGAATTTAGAACACCCTCACTCCTCATTTATTCCTGTCTTTTTCATATTTTTAATTCAGGGTTTGTTTAATGATAAATTTAAAAATAAAATAAGAATTTATAATGGAACTTGAAAATCAATATCAATACCAAAACTTGAGGAATTCGTGAATCAAGACACCAATGGCTTGAAACGGGCCATAATCATGACCCGGGCCCATTACAAGGAATGGAAGATGAGTCCAGCGTCCGCTGCATGTCTAATCTGGTCAGATTTCCCGTCCAACTTAACTTTGTTCAACATCGTCGTTTACTTACAAAAATTCACTAATTAAAAGTTTTCTTGGGGCTAAAAATTCACAGCTGCTCGTGCTTGATGTTTACATTAAGTGGCTAAGCTTCGAGCTAAGCCAAGCCAGTTAATGTAGAGATTGGTGGAGGAGTATTTTCACGCTGTTTACAAAAATTCACGCTGACGCTTCTCGCTTCGTCTGTTAACCGCAAGTATATATGTACATAGATACACAGATATGTATTTCGGCTTTGAAACCGAACCACTTAGCTTTTTTGTTCATATATGACAAACGATAATGAATTGGTTTGAATTAATGCAGGAACTTGTTTTTTGCGGAGTTTCAATTTTCGGGACCAGGGGCCTGGGCCTCTGCTTCTAGTACAAGAGCTCCATTCACCAATCAGCGTGAGGGTTCCAAGTGACTGCTTCCTCCTCCAAAGGTGTAGAACTGGCTAATGATTTTCATGGAAGGAATAGCAATGCTAAATCGGCAAGAGCAATAACGTGCTTTTTGATATACACAGTCAATACTAAGATTCAGAATTTCCTATTTTCAACAATAAATATATGAGAATAAACACTAACTACATGCTTTAAAATTTGAATAGGTGCTAACACTAACGAAGTGCTTACATTAGTTCTAAAATTAGCTTTCAACTCATCAAATCAATGATCATTAATAAGCCCTTGAAAGTGATTAAAAAATTGTAAAAAATTATGTTGATAACTCACGTACCTTTT
>JAOTAZ010013692.1:0-18875 GCA_025629785.1 Erythroxylum oxycarpum | reverse complement strand
AAATTTTTTTAATTTTATTTACTTTTCAGCAAATTTAATATCAATTAAATCTTTTAAACCTTAAACTTCTTATTTTATTAGTATTTTTATATTTGACCCGCCAGATATATAAAATCATGTAAATTTTACTCTAAACGACGACGTATAACTGTAGAGCTATTTCAACCGGAAATTTCTAACCGCATACCCCGGTCTTTCTTATTCTCGCTACATTCATGAAGATTATTCTCGCTACATTCATGAAGATTTCCTGACTTTTGCATTGATGAGTCTCGAAAGCGATAATTGGAGTGTGGTGTGGCAAGCATAATGTAAACATAGTTGAAAATGATAGGGAAGTTAGTAATTAATTATAATCACGACTTCTCGTTCATCTGGTGCAAACACTTCGTTAGGATCTCGTAACATTTTACCTATTTTATATTACAATTGTTAAATTGTTAGCTAAATTAAAATTTAACAATTGTATTTGATAATTTCTAAAACTTTTCTCAAAAAAAGTTCCTACGATAATTTTGTTATTGCTCCTTCTTCCAAAGTCCATACATGCAGGAGGATGCTGATCCGAATCCCTACCCCGACCCGAATCAACTCATTACACTCAATAATTAATGGCTTCTTCACCCATCACTGGCGCGGCCCTCCGAAAACCCTGAAAATGGAGGCTCCCCACCCCAATTCCAAGCGACCCATTTGCCCATCTTGCTCCAAACCCTCACGCCTCTGCCTCTGCACTCGGATTCGGAACCCTGCGCTTGAAAACAAGGTCAGTGTTACCATTCTTCAACACGTTCTTGAGAGCAAACACCCTCTCAATTCTTCCAGGATAGCGAAACTAGGACTTCGATACGTTTCTGTAATTACGGTAACTGACGTTAACGTTGATGCCCGGTACCTTTTTTGGTTGCTTGAGCCTGTTCTTGATTCGGATTGGGGTCGAGCTGGTTGTGGTTGTGAAGTTGGAGAAACTCAGAAGCAAAAAATTGAGGATGTTGGCGGATTGAGTTCTGATGCGGAGGATATGGGTTTGATTCTATTTGAAGGACATTTGAGGGTTTCAAAAGGTGAAAGCAACAGCCTGGACGAGTTTAAGGGAGGTAGTATTGTGGAAAATGTAGATGAATTGGTAACCAATATTGAGAGGTTGAGTGGAAATTATTTGTCTCCTAAGGATAGCCTCACATTTGGGCAGGAAGAAAACAGAAGAAATCATAGAAAAACCAGAGAAAAAGATACGTCAGAGAATAAAGTGGGAAATGAACGCGCGGAAGAACTTTTAAATATAAATTCAACAAAAGGCAAACCAACCGCAACGTTTTATTCAACAAAACGTCGCAACTTTTATTTCGTGACGTTTTAATAAAAAAATGTCGCAAAAATTGTTATATATTTGTGACGTTTTTATAAAACGTCATAAAAAATTTAAACTTTTTGTGAAGTTTTTTAAACGTCACGAAAAGTTTTTACAATCCGTGACGTTTTATTAATAAAACGTTGCGGATTGTATTAATTTCTTGTAGTGCTTCCAAGAAAGGTGCATTCTTTAATTCATATTCACGAGTCAAGTAATGTTGTTTTCTTCGCCTATAAAGCCCAATCTTTTGATGAAACTGTAAAAGAAGCACGAAGAAAGATAATGAATAAAAAAATGACCAGCATAACTGAAACTACACATGGAAGCTTATGGACATGCCTAAAAGAAGAGATTTGATCAGATTAAAGTGGGTGTATAAAAAAATTCAATAAGGATGGAACCATTCAAAAGTATAATCCTTTCTTGGTATAGTAAAAGTTACCCATAACAACCTGGAGTTGATTTAATGAAACACGTACTCTAGCTGTTTGTATAGAGACTACTAGAATTGTTTTAGTTATGGCTGTCCAATTGGAATTAGAAGTTTTCAGCTTAATGTGAAGTTTGCATTTTTGAATGATGATTTATAAGAAGAGGTATATGCAAACTTGTTAAAAGATAAGAAGACAAAGTCTATCACCTTAAAAAAGCACTATATGACTTTAAACAAGGTTCACGTGTATAGAATATGAAGATTGATCCATGTCTCTAACAAAACAATTTTTCCATAAGGTAAAATGAGTTATCTCTTTATACAAAGATTGATAATAATTCTGACACTCTTGTGATATGTTTATATGTAGATGACATAATCTATACTAGCACAAATTCAAAGACGGTTGGTGAATTCAAACATGTCATAATGAAAAATTTCGGAATCATTGATCTTGAGGGTTTATTTCTCATAATGAATTCAAACATGTCATAATGAATTCATAGTATTGATGTAAGCAATTTCATTTCTCAAAAAAGACATATTGAAGGTTTGCTCAAAAAATTTTATATGGAGACTTGCAAACCAATGTCTACTCCTTTGGCATTGAAGTAGAAGTTACATAACAATGATGATGGAATAGATAATGCAGATCCAAAATTCTTCAGAAGCCTAATTGGGTCATTGATATATCTTACTAATACTAGACTTGATATCTTATAAGGTGTATTAATGATTAAATGAAGTATATTTTATTTCAATTCTGCAAAAATAGTTGTGTGTTTCTTTTAAGAAACAAAACACTTAGGATCAAATATAATAAAGAAGACGATAACAAGTTGGTAAGTTACAAGAATCATTAGATGATTGGAAAAGCACATAAAGGGACTACTTATTTTACCTCGATTCAGAAGTAATATTTTAGTCCTAAAAAGTAGAATACTACTGCACTTTCTTCAAAAGAAACTGAGTACACAACAGCTACAGCTGCAACTTGTGAAGATGTATAGTTGAAAAGACTTCTTTCAAATATAAAGCAGAATTAAGAAATTCTTATATCAATTTACTGTGACAATATGTTTGTCACTGTAATGATGAATTTTTTTTGAAATTTTAAAGAGAATATATTGCTCAAAATGTTAAAAAGCTACAATGTACAATCCTAAGAAAAGGAGAAGAAACCAGATACATTCACAAAATAGAGGCATTCCAGAATGACCTCTACCAGTGGACAGCCCAAAAGTAACTCCATTAACTACAAATGCTAGCGCCGACGCATATCCAAACTCATGCCTTCATGCTTTCCAGATGCAATAAAAACCTCTCTAATCACATTAACAATGGAATCCGCTAATTCATATTTCTGTCTCACTTGCTGCTTATAAATCCGACGATTCCTCTCCCTCCATAAATGGTATATCACTAGCTGAAATGACGTCCGGATTATGAGACCTTCAATCCGCCCAGCTCGAGTTTCCCTAGTTATGAGAGCTAATACCTCACTCCACTCATAAGAGGGCAGAAAAAGGCCAATCAGATGCACAATGCGACTCCAAAACCCCTTTGGAATACACACATTCAAAAGGCAAATGGTTCCGACACTCATCAACTTATTACAAAGCACACAAATAGGGTCATAGCTACCAAACCATCTATCTTTCGTACGTAGTCTGTTTTTTTTGGCCAACCACACCATAAATGCCGCTCTAGGACAAACAACCTGGTGTCAAACCACAACAGCCCAACTTACCTCCTCTTGCCTCCCTCCGCCGATTTCATGGGCGGATTTAGTTGTGAAAACCCCACCATTGCTAATAATCCACACCTGTTTATCCTACTCAGACCCCATCACAACAACAGCAATGTATTGATCGAGGATATAACCGAATCTACAATTTTACATTTGAACCCTCCACCGAACCACCCAAGCTACTGATGCCTCTTTAGGAAACCGATTCCTAAATCCAGACAAGTCAGGCCTCAGCCAAAGAGGGCTAAGACCATGCCAATTATCATACCAGAAGCTAACACCTTCACCATGCCCAATATGCCAATTAATATAAGGGTAAATCAACTCACAGATTTGCAGCAAACTTTTAAAGATCCAAAAATATTCAAACCTCAATTGGATTTGCCAAAAGCTTTGTCCACTGAGGCAATAAGTCTGCACCCATTTGACCCACATGGCTTCCCTAACTGCAAAAATTCGCCAAATAGCTTCATCATCATCACTCGCTGCATCTGGGTGACAGAAATGATTCCCAAACCCCCTTGCTTTTTAGGTACCACAATATCACTCCATCTGACTTTAGCTCCTTTATAATCTCCATGCTTACCCGTCCATAGGAAAGCTTTCAAAATACGATCCATTTCTTTTATAACTCTTTTCGGGATAATAACATGGGCCACCCAATGGATATGCATACTGTTCAACACTGCGACAATTAAGGTAACCATCGTAGCAAAAGAAAGAAATCTATTTTGCCAGGCATTAATGCGATTTCTCAAATTTTCTAACAAAGGAAGAAAATTCGAATACTTTGGTTTACTCGATGTGATCGGCACTCCTAGATATCTGAACGAATGAGTTTGGAGAGGCAACCCCGCCATTCTACTGAGTTGCTCCCGATTAGCTACATCAGAAGAAACATAGAGTCCACTCTTCTGGACGTTCATTCTCATGCTCGACCACTGAGAAAAGGTTTCCATTAAGTTTAGCATCCTACTAATCACCTGAGGGTTAGCCTTACAAAGCAAAATCACATCATCCGTATATAATAGGTGAGACATCTACAACTCCCGACATCGATGGTGATATTGGAAGAGCCCATTGCATTAAGTCAGTTTACACAATAGCCTAGACAAAACTTCCATAGCTAGAGTGAACAAATCAGGGGAAAGAGGGTCCCTTTGCTAGATCCCTCTATAAATCCTGAAAGGTTTTGTCGAAACACCATTGACCAATACTCTGAGAGAGGGAGTGTGTATACGTTCTCTACCCATCTGCAAAACAGAGGCGGGAGACCAATCCCTAGCATACAATCCGTCAAATATCTCCAACCAATCGTGTCATATGCCTTGAACAAGTCTATCTTCAGAGCACAACTATCTACCTTCTTTCCAGAATGATAATCTCCCAGCAATTCCTGCAGCAACAAAATATGATCCCCAATGCTGCGCGAAGGAAGAAACGCTCTTTGAGCATAACTGATAATCTCAGACAAAATACCCTTCAAACGCATCGCCAAAAGAGACGCAATCACCTTGTAGATTGTATTGCAACAAGAGATCAGACGGAAGTCTGTAATTCGGTCCGGTCGCTCCTTCTTAGGGATGAGACAAATATAGGTGGAATTAATTTCTTTCAGCATCTTCCCCGAAGAAAAGAATTCTAAAACCGCTTTCGCAAACAATTGCCCCGTGATATTCCAGGTTTGTTGAAAGAAACTAGCCGAAAAACCATCCGGACCCGATGATTTAAAACTATGCATCCTAAATAAAGCCTCCTTCACTTGTAGGGCAGTGAAAGGGGCAGTAAGCATATTCGTGTGGTCCCAGCTGAGAGTAAAATTCAGCACATCGCGAACTCCAAATCCATTCCCCGAAGCAACATTGGTGCCCATAATTTGAACATAGAACTCCTTAACCTGAGCTGATATAGCTTCCTGCCCTCTCACTGTATGACCAGTTTCATCTATCAGCTCCAAAATGGTGTTGGTATTACGATGACCCAAAATGGCAGCATGAAAAAATTTGGTATTGCAATCGCCCTCCTTAATCCATGTTTGGCGGGATTTCTGTTGCGCAATAGAATCAAACAGCTTTAGCTCCTCCTGATATTTATATAAGCTCTCAAATTCAAGAGCTCGAAGTTGATCATTCTGGGGGTCAAGGTAGCAATTTTCCTGAACTTCAACCAACTTACTACCCAACTCGTGAATGTCCTGAGTACGCCTAGCACAAAACTCCTTGATCGCTTGTTTGGCCAATCTAAACTTCTGCATCAACTGGAATGCTTTGTACCCCTGAACCTCAGTCCGCCAAACCTGTACTAACATTTCCATAAAACCCTCCTCCCAAAGCAAACCATTAAAGAATTTGAAGGGAACCCCAGTCCTGTGGCCATCACTAAGATGCTGAATAATGATAGGAGAATGATCTGAAAATCCAGGTTCACCAAACACTGCCGAGTTATACAGAAAAGGACGTAACCAATGCTGGTTGACCAAAGCCCGATCCAACTTTTTTCGAATGTACAAGTTACCTTTCTGTTTATTCTCCCAAGTGAACCACTTACCACTACCTCTAAGATCAAAAAGATCAGTTTGCATAAAAAGGTGCTAGAGCCCTCTACCTGCTCCACCGTGAAAAGCTACACCGCCTTCAACCCCCGACGGATTGTGGCAGCAGTTGAAATCCCCTACGACCAGCCACGGGTCTTGTAAACCAATTTGGAAATCCTGTAGCTCACTCTATAATGCAGACCATTGAAAAACAAAGTTAGAGGTATAAACTAAAGTGACCAAAACTAGTCCCTTGCCGCTAATCTTACATTGCATATGTATGAACTGGTCTACCATCTTAAGAACTTGCACTACCACTTTATGCTCATTATACCAGCACAAAATCCTCCCATTATAGTGGTGAGCATGATTGGAGATGTAGCTCCAATGAGGCCCCAAAAAACCTAAGTCCTTGCGATCTGAAGGAGCTTTTATTTTCGTTTCAAGTAGTCCTACCAAAAAAGGTTGAGTATCAGCAACTAGCTGCTTAACCATCGGCTTTTTGTGGGGAGCGTTCAGCCCCCTCGTATTCCAAACTAAAAACGTCATGTTAAAAAAGGCACTCTAGGGACATCATCCCTTTGTGCTTTTTCTTCTTTGCTTTCTTCTTCACAATAGTTTTCTTAACAATTTCACTTGAAGGTGGACTGAGCTCCCTCGACACTAGCTCCATCCCAACACTTGGACTAGGATCCGCTATGGCCTCTCCCACTTGCTGAGTTGCACCCACCAATCGTGCCCCACTATCACCATTGAGCAATCCCTCACTTACTGCCAATAGAGTCTGTACTCGAGGAGGAGGAGAGCAGCTAGTCTCCCCCGGAACCTCCCTAACCACAACACCTACATTGCTTAACCCGATGCCTTCTAGAGACTGATTGGGAGACCTGCTCCGAAGTGTCTGCTAAATGAGCTTAGGAGCACCATCGCTAGACACACAACTATTGATCATGGCACCATGTTGTTCAGCCTGCCCCCCCGATCGTAAATCCACACTCCCCTGAACTGGACATTGGCTCCCTAGAGGCCGACCCTGCCCCTCCTCGGTCCTGTCGTCCCAGTCCAAATTGTCATGCCAACTAGATTTAAAAACTCTCCTCGTGGCAACCCACTGTCGAGCGATCACTTTAGGCTTCCACAGATAGGACACCGCAATATGATCACAAAGAAGCTCCCTATTCTCACCAAGTCTTTTAATGGACAAACTATCAGGAAACTCAACATCCTTTGAAACCTCAATACAAATCTTGGCATAGCCTATTCGGTCCATCGTAACTGTCTGCGCATCCATACAAAGGGGTTTGCCTAACCCACTAACCAAATGACTCAAACCATCAATTGTCCAATATTCCATTGGTAAATCGTGAAACTGGACCCAAAGTGGAATAGCATCAATGGCTCCCCTATCGACACCCATACCTAGTCTCCACTGCCGAAGAAACAGAGGTTGATCCCCAATATGCTAGGGCCCTAATTCCAGAATTTCCCCAAGATTGGAATTCGGAGAGAACTTGAAAAGAACTGATCCATCTCCTCGGAGCATAGCCTTTTCAAAGCCCTTTTTCACCCACCGACCACTTGCCTATGCACTAACCACCGGGAATGCGATTCTCTTGGATCAAAAGAATCCCACAAAAGCATTAGACCATGCTCGAGCTCCAGCCTGCAACAACTCCACCAGAGGGGAAATTATCCCATCCTCAAAAGCATTTGGGTAAAAATGGAGTTTCTCGACATGCTTCCGTTTGGCCACCTCGTCACGCCAAGTACCACGCCCAACCAAAGATTTCTCACGGATCTCACCTGCCTCCAACTCACTCAACGCTGGCAAACCACCAGCAGCCACCGTCGATTGCAAAGGGGGAAAGGATCCCAACGACATAGACAGTTCACCCACGGAAAGGGTGAACGTCTAGTGTCCAAAGAGGGACCCTGGAAAAGTCTGAAATGTCTATGGTCAAAGTCAAGAACAGGGGCAGTCAAAAGAGAACAGGGGGTAGAAAGGTAAAAACCCAAAAAGAAGCGGGAAAAGTGAGGAAAAGAGAAGGCAAAGCATTCAAAGAAGAGAGAATTTATTTTGTCTCCCCCTTTTTACACTTTCTACACTGTTAATATACCTTTTCTAGAAATTTCATTTAACCTTTATAAATAGGCATGATCTATCAATGAAGTAGGTGTGAATCTCTAAATCTATTTTCATCCTATTTGTCTACTATCTTCCGCTAGTGCCAACTCTTTCTTCCTTAAGGAGCTATTGACACATTACAACATACCTAAACTAAGCTTTGCCAATGGCAGACAAAGTAGCTCTCAAGATAAAACTTAGCCTTATGAAGAGTTTCTGCCACTTAGCTTTGCCAGTGACGGCGTTGATGATGCTAGTCGTGAGCACAAATGAACATCATTCTTGCATGGCTGCGGCGAGTGGTGTTGTTAGCCTATTGAATATTAACAGAAGCAACAACGAGGTGGTCTCCATAGCTGAGTCCGACTTGGAGTTGAAGTTTATGATGGATTCTGAGATTACCAGAATACTTGCCGAGGCTGTCTCAAGAAGATCGTATGAGTCCATCACAGATAGAGGACCTATGTATAACAGTAAAGCACATCATTAACATAAATTTACCCACAACCCACCCCATAGTATTAAACACGTATAAAAACTATCAGCTGAAAAAATAGAGATAGAGCACCGATAACCACCTTCTTTCTCCTTCTTTCTCTTCATTTCTGAGCTGGTAAGTGTGTCTAAAAACACCCTCTTTCATCTGTATATAACACTTCTCTCATAGGTTTCATCATTGTGTTTGTTTTGCACAAAAATAGAAAGAGGTTGTGGAGGTTAACAACCTCAAAATTCATTATACTTAGGTAAAAATTCCAGCGGCTATATTAAGTCCTTTTTTGTGATTTTGATCATCTTACACTAGTTTATAGTTAGATTGTGTGTTATGATTGTTTGGGACAATAATTAAAGTTGCATGAAGGGATAAAATGGAGAAAATGTGCTGAAAAATGATAAAAGAAGTGGAATATGAGAAGAGGAGAGGGAGAAAAAAATGACATTTTTTTGAAAATTTAAATTGCATGCAAGGGCACAATGGGAAATACTAATAGTGAAGGGTAAATAAGGAATTTACTTCTACGAAGGGCATTTTTGTTATTAATTGAAATGATTGAGGGTAAATAAGACTTTTAATTGGTTAAGGATATTTTAGTACTTATGGTGGTTAGGTTAGTAAGGATATTATTTTTATAAGAGTTAATTACCAAAAAATGCTCAAACTTTTGTCAAATTTTCAATTATAGCCTGAACTTTAAAAAGTATCAATAAAATGCTGAAATTTTCAAATTTTTCAGTTTTAACCTGAACTTCAAAAAGTAGAAATAAAATGCTCAAGCTTCAATTTTTTTGATTCTAACCCGATGTTAGTGTTTCCGTTAAGTTTGATGACGTGACTTGCCATGTGTTTCAGAAACCTTAACTATTATTACACGTCAGCCAAAATTAACACAATAAATAAAGATTAATAAAACGACGTCATTTAATCACATAATTAAAACGACATCGTTGTTTAAAAATGACTTAAATCAGATTACGTAGCCCCAACGACCTTATGCTTAGATTTTAGTTTTTTCCTTCATTTTCAGTTTGTTTTCTCAACATCCTCACCCTTCAATTTTCAGATTACGCAGCTCCGACGCTGTAACATCCCATTATCTCATGCTAAGGATTAGAACCCTAGAATAGTATATACGAGAGATTATTGAGAAGTTAGAAAGTGCATTTTATGCTCATGCATAATATAGCATACACATACACACACACATACACACACACACGTGAATATTGATTTTTGCACACTAAAATGATTGTACATGCATTCATTAACATTTTTCGGATATAATTGATTTATAAATGTGATTACATTTAGAATTTTGGATTATATGTGTTAAAAATTGATTTGGAGAGTATATTTATTGACTTAGAATTGTGGTGAAAATTTGAAAAAATTATGAAATTATGAGTATTTTGGACTAGGAAAAAGCGAAGTGGCAAGAAAATTGATAAATGGCAGTACAAATAAATGTCAAATGGCAATAGAAATTATTGATAAGTGACATTAAGATTTAATGACAAGTGTGATAGAAAATTGGGAGCCAATTAGATTAGAATTTGGAGATAAATAGACTAGTTATTAAAAGGTGGTCAAATGGAGACAACAATAAAATGACAAATGGCAAGTGACAAGTGTCATAACACTTGCCGCTCACCACTCACAATACTTTCTTCTTTGAAAGACCAACATCCTTGTCTTTCACTTCTACTTTTATCATTTGTTCTCATCTGCTTCATTCATTTTTATCTCTTCATCTCACGAAATTCAACCCAACTCTCTCATTTTGATTTTGTCAAAATCCTACACTATCACTTCAAGATCCTTACTATCTCTTCTTGTTATAAAGAAAACATAGCCTATTCCTTCTTCAATGATGAAGATCATATGATGCTTGGGAGCTAGGGTTAAGTGATATTTTGAAGAGCTTTTGAGTAAAACAAGTAAGTGTTAAGCATTATTCTTCATAATTTGTTAAATGAAACATGTATGATGATAGTTGGTGATAGATTGATGAGATAAATGGAGTGAATCACATGCTATAACGTAATTAAAGAAACGAGAATATAAATGTCTTGATTTTTTATATGTGATGATTAATAATTCATAAGTTGTTATAGAGATGTGATTATGTCCTATTTTTGTGATGTTAATAAAGGTAGGAAATTGATGAATGAATGGATATTTTTGTGTTCTGTGTTTTATGTATAAAAACGTGGATCATTGGTTGTTTTAGAAATGAACTGGATTAAGTATTGAAATTAAAGAAAAGGCAAGTGTAGTGTCTTGAAAAGAGAAGAACTAGGATGAAAGTTTAAAGACAAAGTGATAATGGTGTTTAAAGTGTGCTGGAATATGTTAGTAAAAGAGATTAAAACTATTTTCCATTAAGAGAATCATGAGTATTTAAACTCATTTGAAGATTACAACAAACATTAATTTGAATTCAAACTCCCAGAGATTACGGGAGAAAAACCAGCAACTACTCCTAGTGATAAGGGATATTTACAACAGCTAAATATTTACAATTAACATAGTTAGCTATTAATCAGGTGCTTGTGAGTGCATTGTTATGCCCCTGCAAGTTGTGCGTATTTTCACCAAGACCCAGCTTTAAGAGATTGCGTTGGAAGGTGGCTCGTGGTAATGGCTTGGTGAGTATATCCGCAACTTGATCAACAGTGTTGAGATGTTGAACCTGAAGTCGAGAATTCTGTACTTGCTCTCGAACAAAATGAAAATCGATGGCCACATGCTTCATTCGGCTATGGAAGATAGGATTTACACAGATATAAGTCGTGTTAACATTATCACAGAGAACAAGCGGAGCTCGTGGAAGTGAAACTCGAAGTTCAGAGAGCAAATTTTGAACCCAGTTTGTTTCTGAAACAGCAGCAGCGACAGCCCGATATTCAGCTTCTGTAGATGACCGAGATACTGAACGCTGCTTCTTCGAGGACCAGGATATTGGTGTTTTGCCAAAATACACTATAAATC
This sequence comes from Erythroxylum oxycarpum, assembly GCA_025629785.1. Classification (NCBI taxonomy): domain Eukaryota; kingdom Viridiplantae; phylum Streptophyta; class Magnoliopsida; order Malpighiales; family Erythroxylaceae; genus Erythroxylum; species Erythroxylum oxycarpum. The sequence continues at coordinate 7,190 of JAOTAZ010013692.1, read as the reverse complement.
CCGTTGTCGATGTCCGATCAAGCGGATCACCCTCCCAGTCAGAGTCGGAGTAGGCAAACAACTGCTGATTTTTCTCTTTGACAATATTCAGACCCATGGTTGCCGTCTGCTGAAGATAACACAGCACCCGTTTTGCTGCTCGCCAATGTTGTTCATGGGGAGCATGCATAAACTGAGAAAGTTTATTCACCGCAAAGGCGATGTCTGGCCGAGTAAAAGCTAAGTAATGTAATTTTCCAATCACACGTCGATAGAGAGTGGCATCAACATTATCATCAGTGGGCACTTGAGAGAAATCAATTGTTGAAGTCATTGGAGTCGGGACACCCTTGCAGTCAGCCATGTTTAATTCTTCTAGCATGTCCAGAATGTATTTGGTTTGTGAAAGAAATAAGCCATCCGAAGTATAATGAACTTCCACTCCAAGAAAGTAATGTAACCTGCCAAGATCTTTGAGTGAAAATCGATTAGAAAGAGCATCAATTATGCTGCGAACACCATTAAATTGGTTGCCAGTCACCAAAATGTCATCCACATATACAAGGACATAGGCTGTGAATTCAGATTTGTGTAACAAGAATAGAGATGAGTCGGATTTCGCAGCAACAAATCCAATTTGAACCAAATACGACTTCAACTTAGTGTACCAGGCTCGTGGAGCTTGTTTAAGGCCGTAAATAGCTTTGTGCAATCGACAGACATGATTCGGAAACTTTTCATTCTCAAATCCAGGCGGCTGTTGCATATACACTTCTTCCTCAAGATGTCCCTGCAAGAATGCATTATTTACATCTAATTGATGAATAGGCCATGAATTCTGAGTGGCAAGTGTGAGAACTAGTCGAACAGTGACCGGTTTGACCACTGGACTGAACGTAGAGTGATAGTCTATGCCAGGTCGATTGAACCGTCAGACCGATACTTAATACGAAACAACCACTTACAGCCTACAATGTTTTTGGAAGGATCATATGGGACTAGGTGCCAGGTTTGATTTCGGACAAGTGCATCGTATTCAGCTTGCATTGCATTTCGCCAATGGGTTAAGGTTTGAGCTTGTTTGGGTGTTCTCGGTATGTAGGTGGGGGAGAGTGTTGTGGAAACATGAAATTGTCGAGGTTTCAGGCTGTTGGTTTTGGACCTTGTGATCATAGGATGGGTGGAGGGTTGTGTGGCAGCAAGTTGTGGTTGGCTTGGCTCACGGTCGATGGGGTTTAATTGTGGCACAGGTTGGGCAGGTGAGGCATGTGGTTGTGTGTTATCGAAGGTGAGTGAGGCAGATTTGGATCGGCGGTGGTAGACTCGAGTGGGTGATTGATGTGAAGCATCAGGCTGTGTGAGACACTATTCAGGGTTAGAGACAAGAGTCGATGGTGATGGTGAGGATGGAGGAACCGTACCTGATTCCGAAGACACCACTGGTGGGGCAGCAGCAGAGGTCGGCTCCAAGTGCAAGTAGTCGGGCAAATCAAAACATGACTGTGCTTGCGAAACCGGTTTGAGGTTACCATCATCCGGCAAAATTTCCCATGCAATAGAAGAAGAAGAATCGTTTAAGTGAGAAAACATTTTGGCATAAGGAAACTCTTCTTCATAAAAAATAACATCACGTGATACATAGATCTTGCAGGTGATGGGGTCGAAACACTGGTGGGAGTGATATTTGGTCGAAAAACCAAGGTAGACACAAGGGGTGGATTTGGGTTGAAGCTTGTGTTTAGTATATGGTTTTAACCATGGATAACATAGGCATCCGAAAGTTTTGGTGGACTCAAGATTTGGCTGATGTTGAAAAATAATTGCATAAGGACTTTGGTTATTTAGGTTCTGGGTGGGTAAACGGTTAATAAGGTAGGCTGTATGTAGGCAAGCAAAGCTCCAAAAGAAGGTTGGCATCGTTGCTTGATGCATAATTGTTTTGGCTATCTCAATAATGTGCCGATGTCGGCGTTCAACAAGAGCAACGCGTTGAGGTGTATAGGGTGGTGAGACAAGGTGTTCAATGCCATTAGTTTTCAAGTAATTGTCTAAGCCTTGAAATTCACCTCCTCCATCAGTATAAAGTGATATTATTTTGGTTTGAAAACGTCTTTCAAGTATGGGATGCAAGTGTTTAAAAATTTCGAAAACTTCATTTTTATTTTGCAAGGTGAAAAGCCACATGTATTTTGAGAATTGATCTACGAACAAAACGTAGTATCGTTTTTATCAATAGATAAAACAGGAGATGGACCCCATAAATCACTGTAAATAATTTGCAATGGAGTATTGCTTTGCAATGTGTTTTTTGAAAATGGAAGCCTGTGCATTTTATTCGAATTGCAAGAGTTGCACACAAAAGTAAAGTGTTTCAATGGAATTGAAAATTGTTGCAAAGTTTTATTTAAAACTCGGTCATTTGGATGACCCAAACGTCGATGCCACAGGATACTTGGAGCCGCCATATTGCATGTTGGTTTGTCGGGAATGTCATTTGGTGGCCATTGATAAAGGTGACCTCTACTTTGCCCTTGGACCAGCGACGCCCCCGTCGTCAAGTCCTTCACAAGATAAGAAGACGGAAAAAATTCAATAGAAGTCTTATTATCTCGGCAAAATTGGGAAACAGAAACAAGATTGTAAGCAATTGATGGCGAGCATAAGGCATTATTTAGGCTGAAAATATGATTGGAGAAGGTTAATTGTTTGTTGCCAGTGTGGGTAATTGGGATAGTGTGGCCATTACCCATAGTGATCTCTTCTGGACCATTGTAGTCGTGAACGGTTGTTAAGGACTGAGCATCGGAGACCATGTGATGGGTCGCTCCAGTGTCGATTATCCATGGGTCATGTTGATGAGACATGTAGCCAGCAAAATGTGTGCGAGCATGCATATGATCATGAGACGCTGTGCGGTAAACCCGAGCCGTGTGACCAGGCCTTTCACACAGTTGACAACGAACAACAACATCAGAATCAGAGTGGGATGCCTGATTGTTCCTTCTCGGCCGATTGGTTTGGGGCCGCCAATTCTGATTGTTTGGAGTAGCATTTGGTTGCCGACGATAGTTGGAGTTAGCAGCACCTTGTCGATTGGAATAGGAGGGATGCTTTTGAGCCACGGCAGCGGTAATAGGAGCGGGTTGTGGTGTGCGAGCTGCTTCATGTTTGAGGAACAACTCATGATCAACCAATTTTTCATAGAGTTCTTCATAAGTGACTGCAGTGTCACGAGATCGGATGGCAGCCGATATTTCACGGAATTCAGATCCGAGGCCACTAAGGATCTTGACAATTAGTTCTTCATTGGTGATTGGAGCACCGGCTGTTGCGAGTTCATCGGCTATAGAGCGGATTTCACAGAGGTAGATAGCTACAACTTGATTGTCTTTGGTTAAGCGAGCAAGTTGATCTCGCAAGCTGAAAATACGGGTTTGCGATTTATTGGCAAAAGCAGTGTGAAGGGTGGACCAGGCAGTGTGGGCAGAGGAAGCATTGACAACGGTAGAGGCTAAGGTTGGATTGACGGAGGCCATCATGGTGTTTTGAATTAATTGATCCTGGCGAAACCAGGTGTGAAATGCAGGGTTGGGAATGGTGGTGTTGTTTTGAGTAACAGTTTTGGCAGGGGCAGGGGAGGTGCCGTCGAGGTGACCATAGAGGTCATGGCCGTTCATGAGCATGGAAATTTGCGCTTTCCATGTCGCAAAATTCTGAGAGCTGGTTAGTTTGATTGGTAATTGGGTTGCCGGATTGAACTGCACGATGGCAGTGGCAGAGGTGCTGTCGGAATTGAGGACGGTGGTATTGGGGGCCATCGGAAAACAAGAAGGGATTGGGTTGGGACAAAGAACAAAGAAACTCGTAGGAGATGGTTAGGCTCTGATACCATAAAAGAGATTAAAACTATTTTCCATTAAGAGAATCATGAGTATTTAAACTCATTTGAAGATGACAACAAATATTAATTTGAATTCAAACTCCCAGAGATTACGGGAGAAAAACCAGCAACTACTCCTAGTGATAAGGGATATTTACAACAGCTAAATATTTACAATTAACATAGTTAGCTATTAATCAGGTGCTTGTGAGTGCATTGTTAGTTAGCTGTAACATTTCCACTGGATATGTATCTGTATTTTAGTTATATCTTGATCTGTAGATATCTAAATGGGATTATTTTAAGTTTAGATTAAACTAGAGATATATGGCTACATTTTGCATGTAGATATAGAATTCAAATTCTATCTTTAAGAGTTTCAAATTTTGACTTGAAGTTAAGAACTGGGTGCAGTTACAGTTTGAGAATAGTAGGTAGTATTTTGTGTATAATTTGCAGAATATTGAACCAAATTGTATAAAACTAGTGTCGTTAGAAATTTAATACAAGTGGAAACATTTGTTTAGAAGAATGTATTACCTAAATACCTCATTTTCTATGTCAAAATGTCCATGTAAAATTGACCCAAAAATCTATCATGAGAAAAAATTAGAAGGCCATCAATGTGAGTTATTAGTCTTTCATGTGATGTTTGAAACAACAAAAATGATAAGGTACTTTCCTATGATGCATTTAGACTTGAATGAAACTTGAAATAAACCCAATTTGAGGTTGAATAAGTTGATAAAGTGTTAGATATATAGGTAGTAATTGAGGATATAACATAGTGAAAGGATTGTTGATATCAAGGGTGTAAAATCTGAAAGTTTTTGAGTGTTATAAGAATAAAAGTGTTCTTAGAAATGCTAATATGATTTTAAGGAGATGAGTAATGTGTATCAAGTAAGAATGAATGAGGGTTTGGATATTGTGTGATCATATGATGTTAGAATAACATTAGTGAATAATTGATTGATGATATTATAATAATCAAGTGTATTGAACCATGAACCTTAGTGCTTGATTGAGTGATAAACTTGGAATAAGTTTGTATTATTGAGGTATAAATCTAAGTCCAAATTAGACATATATGAGCTTTGAAGTATGGATGATCATAAGATGTGAATAAAGGAAATATACCCGAGATTGTCATTGAACATGCATTGTACATATTCCATATGTGTGTGTGTGTATGTGTTGTGTGTGTGTGTGTGTGTGTGTGTGCATAAATGAGTACTTATATAATTGTGCAAAGTTGTGATGTGTGTAAATGTGTATGTGTTGCATGATATAGAAGGGCAAATAGAGCGACAACATCCAGACGTTGCCAGGACTTCGAGGCAATAGCTTTCTAGAGCAACCTATGAGTAACCTAGACGGTCTCACTTAAATAATTGTTTGTTTTAAATTATAATTTGAATTATTGTGTGAATGTGATTGTTTTGATTCCAGAAATTGAATGTTTGAGGTGTTTGATGCATGAATATGATATTGGAAGTGTTCCTTGAATGTGAATTTGACAAAATAAGTGTTACTCAACATGATTATTGAATGTTGGACGAAGGTCCGATAATAAATATGAATGTGATGCATTTCATTACATAAATGCATGACAACATAAAGGTTGTCGTGACCGGAGTAACCATTGTAAAAGAGCTTAATTGTACCTGGTATCCACTAAAGGATATTGGACAATGTCTGAACAAGCCTAGTATTCACAAGGGATATGGGCCAGTAAAAAGGCACTCGGTCACAACAAAGTTATAATTTAAAATGAGTCTCATATATATTGTATTAATAATTGATATGTATATTTTAAATGATCGAAATGATCTATTTGACTGCTATGATTGTGATATGTGAAGTAAGTGATATGTGATGCTACATGATAAAAGAAATGATGTGAATTATGTGATTGTATGTATTGATGTATTATATGATTTGAGTGAACTATCGAGGATGGTTAACTCACTGAGTTCGCAAAACTTACCAAAATTGCAATGTTGATATTCCAGGTATTGAGAGAGGATACTAGTGACAAAGTGACTTTAGAAGAAATATAATTTTTGTACTTTTGGGAAAAAGAAATGACTCAAAGGTTAGTCAACAGAGACTGAAGGATTTAGATATATTTTTTGTATAATTCCTCATGTATGTAGTGTGTTAGGTATACAGAGATGTAAACTCTGATTAGCTTTGATAATGTACTTATATGGATGTTTTGTAAAGCTACAATATACATATTCAGCTTTTATGAAATGAAATGAGGAATTTTTTGGGTTTTCAAATAGTGCGATATTTATCTTATAAATGATGATGACATGATTAAGTTAGTGTCGTGATTACTCCAACATCCCACTCTTATGGGGTACGTATTCGGATATCCCTCAAGATGTCGGGTATGTGTCCTGTAAGAGTGGGGTGCTACAGATCAGACTTTTAAAATATAACTATAGCATCAATTCTTCGAAAGTGATACTATTGAAAAATCTCGTGTTCTTTAGAAAGTGAAAATTATTTTTGAGAGAGATTAGTGTAGCTTATATCGAGCAAACTTCATTTTCTGATGAAAGCTTGTAGAGGCAAGCTAAATACTACTAGTTTGGAAGGTTGGAGAACTTTGAAAACTATTAACTTGTGGGCTTGGAGAGACTCATCAAATTACTACTTATTTTTATAGTAAAATACTCAAGTTGAATACTTGGGAACTAAACGTAGGCTTGCGTTATAAGTCAAACTAGTATAAATCGATTGCATCCTTCTCTTCTCTCTTAACTTATATATTTCTACATTATATTATGTGTGTGTTCATTTCAACAAGAGGCTTCTGCACTTTTAATATGCTCTTTTTGTTTTCAACTTCAAAGAGGGTTCCTTTCAGTTTTAACAGGTGCCTTTTATTTCAAATTATTATTAACAGGACTTTTTGTGTTGGAACCCGATCTTGGGAACCGGATCCTAACCGAAAAACGGAACGGAAAACGAAAAATCGAAAAGCGAGAAATTGATAATCGGAATACAAATCGAATCATCAGAACGAAACGAATACTCAGAAAGTTACGCATAGGAAATACGAATACAAAGCGGAGAAACTCGAAAAGCAGAATTCTGAATTGAATGCGAATCGAATCAAAACCAAAGCGAACGAAATAATCAAACTGAAACAAACACCGACATCCGTTGCAAACATGAAGCATAGCCAACTCATCGCGTTGGAAACCCTAAGACGAACCATTCCGAAATCCGGTATAAATTTTTTTTCCTCTTATTCATTTCTTTTCTCTTTACTCAATCTCATTCAAATCATAACCACTCATTCAAAACATAACCA
>JAOTAZ010010234.1:0-19058 GCA_025629785.1 Erythroxylum oxycarpum | reverse complement strand
ACCCTCGAAACCATAATCTGTTGATATACGGCGTAGATCCGGATGATTGATGGAAGAAACACCAAACATATCCCAAACTTCTCGCTCCCACCGGCCGGCTGATGGAAATAGACTGACTACCGGAGATATTCGTGTTACTTCGTCTGCACTGGTTTGTACACGAATGCGTGAATTATACCGAGTACTCAGTAAATTATAGACCACTTCAAATCTTCGTTTTCGAGAAGGATAATCAACTCCGCAAATATCTATCAAAACTTGAAACCTTGTATAGGTATGCAATTTAAGAAAGCACAACAATTTAAATGGGTAGTCCGTATTGGTATCAGATCTATTTCCATGTTCCGATCTTTCCATTTTTTTGACCCATTTCTTGGGTAAAGTCTCCCAACTATATTTGAAAATGAATTGGTTATCCATTTAGAAAGCTTGATTTTTGTTCTGCTTCTTGCTCGAAAAATGAGGAAAGACTTGTCGGAAATCGCCGGTGGTTTTTTCCACCAAGAAAGACATGGGAATTAAAGGCGTCAGACTCTTTGTCTTCTCTTACGAGATTTCTAGTTAGAGGTAAAAGAGCCCAAGACGCGCATCCACTGAAGTCCTGTATAGACCTAACTAAGGGCTGCCCCTGACTCTATTTCCTTAATAGAAAGAGCGGGGCAGGAGAGAGAGAATCAGGAGTGGAAGCACCTATTGAAGGGGGAGAGGAGCAGAGGTGGAGGAGCCATGGAAAGATCCTTAGAGTAAAGACGGGAAAGGACTTTAAGCACGGGTGAGTGTCTTGAAGAACCTTTTGCCAATTATTAAGAAAAGTCTATTAGTTCAATAGAGACTTAAGGATTCGCTCCTTACCCGCTCGGGGCTCAATTCTATACCCTTCCTTTCTACGTACCTGATTCTTATCTCGAAGTCATCTCTGCCTCGCCCTATTGCCAGTTCTTAGCAGCTTACCTTATCAAAGTAGGCATAACCAACTTCTTGTTTAAGTAATACCAAAGGTCAGACCTCTTTCTTTCTCCCATCCATATCTTGAGATTTTCCTTTAAATACTCAATCCGGGCGAAAGGAAAGCTGTTCTTTCAGAACCTCGTCTTTCTAGTTGGACTAACTTCTTGGTTCTACCTTTCCAGGTGCTTCCGGCTTACCATCTTTTTCAAGCTTAGAACCTGATCGTCTATTTCGAGTTGAACCTCTTTTTTTCTTTCTTTTGTTGCACAACCAATCAAGTCGAAGTGGAAGCTAGCTCGCTAAGGCACCTATCGAAGGAAGAAGCGGTATACGAATGAAGCCCTAAGTCAAACCTATCTCAATCCCACCCAAGTCAAGCCTAAGCCTAAGAGAATCGAGATGGGTAGGCTACGGCCAAACCTTCAATCTTCAATTTCCAAGGATTGGTATTGTCGAAGTCTTAGGACCCCAGAAACCATTGGATTCTTCTTGCTTTTCTTATATATAAGTGCAAGGCTTCGGGGAAGCAAGTTCCCGGATTCTCGCTAAGGCAGAACAAGAGCTAGGCGGGTGCTTATTGATAGGCTTCGGGTAGCCTTTACTATATGCCTTCAATCCGATCAATCAGTCGATGCTTATACAAAAAGATCTCTCCACCAACCATTCCTATCCTATTAGTTCGCATAGGACTGAATTCAACTAAACTAACATGCGCGAAAGAATAGATATAATGGCTGGGGCTACTGCTCTTTGAAAGCTAGCAAGCTAGGAATGGAGTGACGGTTGAAAGTGGTCTTCGTCCACACGTAGGCCAGGCAATAGTTATTCCTTTGATTCATAGACGGAGTTCAGTTCCAGCTTTTACATTCAAGATCAGTCCCGCGAGTTCTGGTATGGATGTTGATCTTCCTTCTTTTTCTTTCTCGAATCAAATGAAGTAGGGAATTTGATCGACGGATCAAGGGGATTTATCCTGCTCCTTCCACTAGGTTGTAGCCCCGATAGGTCCTGTAAGACAAATGAGACAGTCACATTTGTCTTAATAAAGATTTGACCTTGTCGAGCTTCCCATTCTGATTGTTGCCTTGACTCGTCTTTTCACGCGCCAACTTGATTCTCGCATGGTAGCTTGGTTTTGCTTGAGACGACTAAGAAAGCGCTTTATCTTAGCACCCTTTCTTTTCTCTCAGCTTGCCGTAAAGTCTGTTTAGCATAGCGCTGACTGACTTTCTGTACTGCTTACTGCTATAGCTAGTGCTAGTGCTGTACTGACTTACTGTACTGGTGTCTTTCTAGTGGACTTACAGAGCGAGCTGTAAAGGGTACTATCTTGACTGGGAAAAAGCAAGCGTCTGATCAGATCAATCAAGAGAGCTAGGTTCGGCCTCACTTCGATCGCCTAAGCAAGGACGGACGAGTGAGGATTGGCCGAGGAAGTAGCTCACGGTAAAGGATCCGTTTCAGTTCCTACCTCCCACAAAGAAGTCAAGCCTCTCGTTCAAGTCCCTCTATCCCCAAAAAAGCTCATTCGAGTCCCAAACTAATTATCCTCTTTTTTTGTTAACGATTCAAATTGAGTCCTTTTCCTTATTGAATTTCAGTTGAAGCGTCTTTTACAAAAGGATCTGAGCAGAAATAGACTTTCTTATTAGAAGTCTTGTGATCGATATATGGACAAAAGAACATCTTTGAGCAAGATGTATTCATTTACCTTATTCATAATCCATATTAGTACTTGTACCAAAACTACAAACAAAGTTTCTTTCTTTTGAAAAGATCCACGAAATGGACAGGGATAAGACTTTGTAAGACCTTTTTGTCCTTTTCATTGACATAGATCCCGGCTTTCTACTAGAATAAATCAAGAAATAGATGATGCATTGGGAATGGTCGGGATAGCTCAGTTGGTAGAGCAGAGGACTGAAAATCCTCGTGTCACCAGTTCAAATCTGGTTCCTGGCAGATGATTTATTTGGATGAGTTTATATTCTAGAACTAGAAATTGATTGATATGGATCTACATATTTTTATTAATAGTCTCCATCGTGACATAGATCCAACTTACTTAATCTGGAATCTTCTTTCCCTTTTCCATTACACTCTTATTTCTTGCGAGTTTCATTCGAATATAGATTCTGATATCGCTCTTATCTTATACAAATAAGACTCTATTGTTTTTACCTCACTGTGAATTCTTTCTAATTTGAAAAAAAGGATTTCAAATCAATTTCTAATCTCTTTTTTCTAGTTTTTTTTGAATTCCAATCTCTATTAAATAGAGATTTCAATTTCAGAATAGAATTGTGATAACTGTTGTTTTTTTAGTGATTTAGAATAGAAAATAAAGTAGTAAAACGTAATAAAACATTTAGGAAGTTCTATATTCACGATTTAGACTGATCTTGCTATCTTTTTTTCGAATTTGGATATGAAACGAGATTCTTGTTTTGTCTTTTTTTTTTAGTAAGGGATACGACCTCAAAAAGTCTATTTCATAGCGTTGAAAAGAAAAGAAGCTCAATGAAACTTATGATATTCAAGATATTTTTCAAGTACAAGACAGGTCTTGTCCATAATATAGAGTAAGGAGGTCATTCCTAAATGCATATGACTTACTATTCATCCTATTCAATTGGAATTGAGTTAAATTGACTTATTAAGTTTATTTTGACTTCAAAAGTTCATTAGGATTGGGTATACCAAAAGGCGAGTATCATTCATTTTAGGAATAGGCTAAAGAATTCCTATGTTATTCACGTACGAAAATGAATCTCTAAAAAAGCTTTATTTATCCGAAATTGGATGAATACTCATTGAATTTGCATCTATTGAAAGGGGCTTTCCTTTTTATGCTCTGCTCTGAATGATGGCCAATGAACTTAGGGGAATCATTTTCTTTCGACGAGCCAAGTGACCAGTTAGAAAGAACAAAGACTCCTGAAGAAATGAAAATATACAAAGATTGATAGATGAAAAATAGATGTTTTTGGAAAATCTTGCTTTTCTAAAAAGAAGTTTCTATTTCAATAGGAAAAAAAAGGAAAGATAGAATATAATATAGAGGGTGGGGAAAAAGGGTTTTTTCTTCTACCTTACTTGCTAGTCATATCCGTGGACATGACCCTAACCTAGGGAGGGGGGATATTTATAAGAATAAAGACTAGACCAATCCTAAAAATTTCTAGTATTCATTTTGGATCCAGCACAAGAATGGAAACTAGAAGAGTTTTTGAGTCTTCTATTTTTGATTGAAGATCTTGTTTGTATATCAAAAAGAGTATCAACCAAAAATAGATTTACAACTATTGTAGAAAGTAGTTGTATTCGGCTCAATCCTTTTTGTCAAAGATTGGGCCGAGTTTAAGTTGAATTACAATTCAATTAAGAGGCTTGAAGAGTAATTACTGGATTACAAAGTATCCATTGCTTGGAATATAAATTTGATTTCCTTCCATACCTCACAAGCAGAAGCTAGTTCAGGACTCCATTTGCTAGCCCTGCGTATAATTTCGTTACCCTCACGAGCAAGATCTTGTCCGTGATTACGAGCTTGTACACATGCTTCTAGAGCTACTCGATTCGCTGCAGCACCCGGTGCATTTCCCCAAGGGTGCCCTAAAGTTCCTCCACCGAATTGTAATACGGAATCATCCCCAAAGATCTCGGTTAGAGCGGGCATATGCCAAACGTGAATGCCCCCTGAAGCTACGGGCAGAACACCTGGTAGGGAAACCCAAGGTTGGGTGAAATAAATACCGCGACTTCTGTCTTTTTCAATAAAATCATCACGTAATAAATCAACGAAGCCTAAGGTGATGTCTCGTTCCCCTTCCAGTTTACCTACTACGGTTCCAGAATGAATATGATCGCCACCAGACATACGTAAGGCTTTAGCTAGTACACGGAAATGTATACCATGATTCTTCTGTCTATCAATAACGGCATGCATTGCACGGTGGATGTGAAGAAGTAGTCCATTATCTCGGCAATAATGAGCCAAGCTAGTATTTGCGGTGAATCCTCCTGTTAAGTAGTCATGCATTACGATAGGAACTCCCAGTTCTCTGGCAAATACAGCCCTTTTTATCATCTCTTCGCATGTGCCGGCAGTAGCATTCAAGTAATGCCCTTTGATTTCACCAGTTTCCGCCTGGGCTTTATAAAGTGCTTCTGCACAAAATAAGAAACGGTCTCTCCAACGCATAAATGGTTGGGAGTTAACGTTTTCATCATCTTTGGTAAAATCAAGTCCACCGCGAAGACATTCATAAACTGCTCGGCCATAGTTCTTCGCAGATAACCCTAATTTAGGTTTAATAGTACATCCCAATAGGGGACGACCATATTTGTTCAATTTATCTCTCTCAACTTGGATACCGTGAGGTGGTCCTTGGAAAGTTTTTATATAAGAAGGAGGGATTCGCAAATCCTCCAAACGTAGAGCACGCAGAGCTTTGAACCCAAATACATTACCCACAATGGAAGTAAACATGTTAGTAACAGAACCTTCTTCAAAAAGGTCTAATGGATAAGCTACATAAGCAATAAATTGATTCTCTTCTCCAGCAACAGGCTCGATGTGGTAGCATCGCCCTTTGTAACGATCAAGGCTGGTAAGTCCATCAGTCCACACAGTTGTCCATGTACCAGTAGAAGATTCGGCAGCTACCGCTGCTCCTGCTTCTTCTGGTGGAACTCCAGGTTGCGGGGTGACTCGGAATGCTGCCAAGATATCAGTATCTAGGGTTTGATAGTCAGGAGTATAATAGTTTAATTTGTACTCTTTAACACCCGCTTTGAATCCAACAACTGCTTTAGTCTCTGTTTGTGGTGACATAAGTCCCTTCCTCCAACTCATGAATTAAGAATTCTCACACCAACAAGGTCTACTCGACCTGAATTGGGTGTGAATGTTTTACTTTCCATAACTCTTTTTTGAGATTCTCAACAAAAGAAACTTATCAAAGACTTTTTAGACCATGTAATTCGCTAAATCCATCAGTTCAGTATTCTATACTCTTTCATATATATGTCGCAAGACAATTCCCCTTTTTCACCTTTCGAATGAAAGTAATCACTAAAAAAATTCACTCTTCACAGCGTGGATAGAGAAAAACTAGATCGCAAAAGAGGCTAAATTCATGCATGAAATGAAAGCCTATAAAAAAATAAAAAAGAATAGCCTAGACGTAAATGGCTATGCTAACTAAGAAAGAGATAAGGGTCAATGCCATCGAGATTATGAATCAGAAATAAAATCGAGTTTCAAGTGAAGGTTCAAATACCATAGATAATCTAGCTGATCGTGTCTATCTATAATGATAGAAAAATAAAATACTTTCTCACGATTCATCCACTTAATAATTTTTGAAATGGTTGAACTTGTCACTTAGTGAACTTATTGAATTTGATTAACATCAAATCAATAGAAGAAGAAATAGAAGAAGTAAACAATTGAATTGGATTCGATCGGATCATCCCAACGAAATTGAGTGCTAACTCCCATTCATTCTTAGTGAATTAATCGACTAATGTGCTATCGAACATCTCTTTTTTGGATTCGAAAATTATCATTTTTCCCAAAGATTTCACTTTATGATTCATTTTTATCTTCTTAATTATTAGAATTATTATGAGAATCAATCCTCCCATTTCCACTTCTAGTCCTGAAGTTTCGACGCGTGAAAAAAAAAGACTGGGGCGTATCAGTCAAATTATTGGTCCGGTACTGGATGTCACTTTTCCGCCAGGCAAGATGCCTTATATTTACAACGCTCTAGTAGTTAGAGGTCGAGATACTCTTGGTGAACCAATTAATGTGACTTGTGAGGTACAACAATTATTAGGAAATAATCGAGTTAGAACTGTAGCTATGAGTGCTACAAATGGTCTAATGCGAGGGATGGAAGTAGTTGATACAGGATCTCCTTTAAGTGTTCCAGTGGGCAGCCTAACTCTCGGACGAATTTTTAACGTACTGGGCCAGCCTATTGATAATTTAGGTCCTGTAGCTACTGACACAACATCTCCTATTCATAAATCTCCGCCTGCCTTTATACAATTAGAAACAAAATTGTCGATTTTTGAAACAGGAATTAAAGTAGTAGATCTTTTAGCCCCCTATCGTCGTGGGGGAAAAACTGGACTCTTTGGGGGAGCTGGAGTGGGCAAAACAGTACTCATTATGGAATTGATCAACAACATTGCAAAGGCTCATCAAGGTGTATCCGTCTTTGCCGGAGTAGGTGAACGTACTCGTGAAGGAAATGATCTTTACAAGGAGATGAAAGAATCGGGAGTTATTAATGAACAAAATCTTTCAGAATCAAAAGTGGCTCTAGTATACGGTCAAATGAATGAACCACCAGGAGCTCGTATGAGGGTTGGTTTGACTGCCCTAACTATGGCGGAATATTTCCGAGATGTTAATAAACAAGACGTACTTCTATTTATCGACAATATCTTCCGTTTCGTCCAAGCAGGATCTGAAGTATCTGCTTTATTGGGTAGAATTCCTTCTGCTGTCGGCTATCAACCTACTCTTAGTACCGAAAAGGGCTCTTTACAAGAAAGAATTACTTCGACCAAAGAAGGGGAACCATTACAGGGTTAACCCACAATGCTTAGAGCTAGCCTTGCAATAACGCCTAAATAGAGGTAGCAATCCCAACAATCCAGGCTGAAGAACAGTCCCCTATTTGGATGCCCAATGAAAAGCTTAAACACCAGACCTTCCTCGCCGGTATCTTTCGATAAGCCATGGACTGGGGAAGTCACTCGACTGAAAGACTAAACTGATATCGCATACCGACCGGGCGGACTACGGAGATTACTAGCCGTTCGGGTGAAAGAACCCTTGAATGGAATCAAGCCCACTAACTCCCATGATAGCAGCTCTCTTTCTATACTATCCTTCTAGCTGCAAAACGTACCTTTCGTAATCAAAGAAGTCGTATGGCACACGAAGCGAGTCTCCGTTGTATACTCTCCTAGCCGGGCTTTCCTCTCAGGGAAATGTCTGCTTTCTACACGGGTTCGCCTACTCGGAGTCAGAGCTTAGCGGCCAATAGGATCATCCTTTTCTTTGCGAGCTTGCCTACGTACCATTTACGAGAAGGCTTTCCATAAGTAGTACCAGTCGGGTATCTCATTAATTAATAGTATAGGGATTGGAGGGCAGCTTTCCCGAGAAAGCTTCCAATGAAAGCCCCTACGCAAGGAAAAAGGTACTGATAGGCGGTTTACGAAACCGACAATACCAGGACTTCGATCATGACTTTCCCAGTTGATCCCACAAGGGAGGGGCTAAGCTTAGGACTCGCATGGATCTACCTTTAGAAAGGCAAAGGCTGTCTTAATAGCAGGCTCGTCTTCTTCTGTACCCGCTGTGGAAGCTAAGCTAGCTACTTGGTGAACTCTAGAAAAAGGGAGAACCCGTGTCTGTACAAACAAGAAATACGAGAAAATACTAATTACGAAACCTCGTGTTTTTTGACGTTTTCCAAGCGGGAAAGCAGTTCATACACTATCCGATTTCGTATTTCTCGTAGAATACGTAATTCATGAATGAGCATAAAAACACTGGAGAAAACCCCGTATTTTACGACATTATTTCAGATATACGATTATCTCATAGCATTATGGATTCTATCCGATGACTCAGCGACCTAGCCTAGCCCTAAGTACAGATGTTGATTCTCGCTCCGAGTTTTCTTTTGGATTCGCGTAGTGAGAAAAGAATTTCCGATTCCGATTAGTGGGATTAGTAGAGAGGCTGATGTTACTACCCTAAATCTGTGATTGATGCCGGACCACACGCAATACCACCAATAGATAAAAAGATAGAATTTGAATTGAACTTGAACGTCCTGGAACGCCAAAGAGATATTCCTAGTCTTAAAAGGCAAGGTACTGAAAAGAAATTGACCATCGTGACGGAAGAAAAGTAGCTCACCAATATCTCCATCTTTAGGGTAAAGCATCAAGAAGAAAGGGTGAGACCACAACCTCTCTCTTTAGGAAAGTCGCCCCTAAAAAGAGAATGAGCAGCTACTTCCACACGAGCAAAGACCACTCTTCTTAACGCAAGCTTATTCCAGAGACGGGTTTCAGGCTCGAATGCCTTGTCTGATAGGTCCTTCAGGCCACTCACTCTATTATCCACTCGTCACAAGAGATTGATGATCTAGCAGGAATCACATCCATTGAATCAATTGAATCAACCGAATAGCAAAATAGAAGGCAAAACCCAAGTATCGATTCGAGGTGGAAACTCAAGTTTTCGAAGCAAGGACCAATCCAGTAAGCGATCTGCTCTCCTTAAGAACTGAGTCAGGGTCGACCCGAGGAATGACTGGCTGATTCTTATAGAGTTGCTCACCCTCGAAAAAAGAGAAAAAAGAATCTCAAGAAAGAAAAGGGCTTTAGAACCCTTAAGGAAGGCAGAAAAAAAGAAAGAAGAATAACGAGTAATGAATAAGAGTCTGCTCGAGAAAGAGGAAATATAGAATAGAAGCTGAACCAAAATCCCGGGACTATGTGAAGGGGGAGAACAAACGAACTGGGCATCCATCTCGTAGAATCAAGACCTCTAAGGCTGCCAAAAAACTTGTGTTGAGGGATAGGCGATTTGAGTTGTTGGGAAAGAGTCGGATTGAGGCGAAGACAAAACCTTTCGGAAAAGCGAATCAGTCTAGTGCCCCTCCACCGTCTTTCACTTCCTCGAAAGAAGCCTTAAGTGGGGTATAGTTATGTTATGGGTGCAGGGGAATCAAAAGCGTTCACATCAGTGATAGTTGTGAGAAAGCCTTCTTGGGTCGTCATCAAGTTTGGGTTCCCATAAGGTAGATCCCCTCTTTCAAGAAGCAAGACTTTGTGATTCAGTGACAATGTGGCAGCCAATGGGCACCCAGCAGTGCCACCTCCAACTATTACATAATCATAGGTTTCTTATGGTGGAAATTGGGTTGCGTTCTTGACGAAAGCCAATGTAACTTATACGAAGTCGCCCGAGAACAACAAATAATAGAAAATAGAAAAGATGGCTTAGCCAGGCAAAAGATGATTCTCCTCTTGCGGCTCTTCAGCAGTTGCACAGGCGTCTTGGTCATTCTTCATTTAGTGTCTTGGAACATATGTTTCCTAGCTTTGTAAAGCTTTGCAATAAAGACTGTGTCTTCTGTGATGCTTATGAGTTAGCCAAGCATAAACGATCTGTCTACCCGAAGTGCTGCTCCTTTCATGCTTATTTATTCTTTGGTTTGGGGTCCATCTCGGATTGTTGCTCTTTCCGGTCACAGACGGTTTGTTATTTTTATTGACTGCCATTCACGTCTTACTTGGCTAATGGGATGCTTGACTTCCTCATTATAAGTCCAGGGGGCCTCTTACAAACAAAGGAACGTCAGCCAGAAAAGGGCGTGGAAGCCCTTGGTTCAAGTGGCAATACTTGAAAACTACGCATCCACTCACACTAGGATCGTCAAAGTGAAGAAAGCTTCTTTTCTGCTTTGTTCTCTGTTTCGTGGTCAAAGTTCGGAGCTGCGGAAATCTTCCCTCCTGTTCATAGGGGGGATCTTCGTGTGCTGGTATCAACCGAGAAAGAAAATAGAGAGCTTGACCCCTCTTTGAATGCAAGGATCCTAGGAGCTAGAAACCGCATTTCAGTGAGCTCTTCAGACAATGTTCTACAAGCTTCTAAAGCTGCCAAACTTTTTCCTTCTTGAGCAGCGAGTTCAGCGACCAACCAAATGAACACGTCTGTGCCATGATCAAGAACAACATGAGAAAAAGCTTCACCGACAGCTCCTCAGATTGCTAATTCTTTCTTTAAAGGAAATTCCTTCTGGCCCGCAGCCGAATGTGGAAGAGACTAGGTCTTTAGCGGGACTGTTGTCAACAATCCTGATGCCAGCGTTCCTAGCCTTTTTTCGAAGGAAGAAAGCGGGGGTTCTAATCCTAACGGTGGGACGGACCTGGAAAGGGGAGTGGAACTGTCAGTCCAGACGAATCCAGAGCCGTACTTCAAGGATTATTTAGAGGGTAAGGAGTAGGGCTCGACCTTTTATATACAACCAACTAGAATCTATATAATGCAAGACAGAAGAGAGAGAGCTTTCAAAAGGGTTTCACTCTTGGGCGAGGCCCCTTATTAGTTTAGTAAAGTGTAAAGTCAAGGGTGGCTCGCTTCCCATTACTCAAGAGGGGAATTGCCCTATCCATAAGGGCCTTTCCGATCAAATCTTATCTGGGGGGCCGATAGTAGTTTAAGGTTTTTCTTCAAAAGCCCCTCCCAGGGCGAGTCGTTGATTTCAGGTCAATTGTTGAGTCTTAATTGGATCGGGAAATGCCCCGTAGAGACATAGCTTTGGTTGCTGAATTTCTTCCCCTTACCAAGAGCCCTTGGTTGGTGATATAAAAAGAAGAGGTTCCCCCAATCAATAGTCATAATAAGGTATATGAGTTAAGATCTTGTCTTGGCCTGCTGGGCTTTTATGGCCAAGCGACTCTGGAGACTGGTCACTAACAACTACTAAAAGGGCGCCTGCTCCGGTAATGAAAGACAAGCCCTTTCCCCACCCCAGGCTAAAAGCACCAAACGGAAATAGCCGAGCCCTTCTGTTACAAACCGGATCTTTTGGAGGCTTTACGCCGGAACTCCCCTTGGCAACCCCCTGTGTATGGATTGGGATCCGTCCTCGGTAGGGTACCGAAAGCAGGTCAAATCCATTTTAGATAGGGGTCGCGAACTCAGAAAGGAGTTTGAGTTTGACAAGGGCTAAACTAAAAGAAGGCTAAATCGAATCGGAATAGGATAAAGAACGCACGAAGGATCAGAGAGAAAGAGGACTAACGAAGTATCCTCTCATTACTTATGGATAAAGCTCTTAAGCTTAGATGCTGCTCGGGGAGAAATGGAGATGTGGGAAAGAGCTATTATCGGAGAAGTGGGGCCGAGTCAGATCATTTCCCCGCTAACAAGCACTGAATGGAGAGGGCGATCCAATACGAATAGCGGGGCCTTCTCCCTTTCAAAAAGACATTAGTGCCTAATGGTTCGTAAACTCACCCCTTAAGCACCTAGGCGTCTTAATTCAGGCTATCAATAACCGGTTCCAGTTGAAAAAAATCGATTAAGGGCTCTACCGCTTCTTGTTAAAGCAAGCGAGTCCGAGCGGTAATCAACTACTACTTCCTTATCTTCTATACCCCTGGTCGTATTCAAAGGATCTCTTGCCAAAACACAGTACTCTTTTTTCGAGGGAAGGAAGCCCTGTCTAGGTTGCTAGGGGGACCTCTCCCATAGCAGATGGACTGGTCACAGGTAGATCAAATAAGCAGATTCGAAAAGAGAATTCAATCATAGGGAACATGGAAGGAAGAATCCTCGATCTTAAGGCAGGAGAAGGCAGAAAGATAGGTAATCGGTAAGCATAACAAGAAAGAATCCACTTTTTGAAGATCGGGGCAGGCGCTCCCCTTTTGGTGTGGCTGTGTATGGATAGGCTAAGGCACTTTAGTGTGCAAGGGGTCGAAGCAACGGAAGACTTCAGCTCTCTAAGAGGAAGAAGGGGAGTACGAGGTAAAGCAGACAATAAGGGATTTGCGAGATCGAAGTGAAACGAGCCCTATCACAACAAGGCAGCTTTAGAAAAGGTAGCTATTCCTGAACTAGTAAGGAAGAGAGAGAGCCCGCGCCTTTATGAAAATGAAAGGGGATGCCTTTCTAGGTATAGTCCTAAGAAGTGGATATCCCTCTGCCTTGTCTCCTACCCTGTCCTTCCGTACCTTTCGGTGAACAGAGCCGGTGGAGCCCTTCCAACCACTACCGGATTTCCTTCTTTATCAAAGAATCATTCGATCGAGCAAGAGGCGGAATCGGTGGTACCGTACAACTAACTAATCGCAACTCTTTCAACTCCTAGCTTAACCATGCCTGTCTAGCTTGCTTTCACTTCAAATTCCTTATAGTATAGAGACCTGACTTGTTCTGAGACTACTTATTCATCCTATCCTTCTCCCTTGCTTTCGCACAATCTCCCGGAAGTACCAATCTGGCAATGAAACCGTTGGGACCGCCTTAGAACTCAAAAAGAAGAGGAACGAGAGCTTCTTACTTACATAACATCCGTCGGAATTGAATGAACAATAGCATCCAAAACCAGCTCAGGAGATGCTTAAGAAACGAAATGTAGTAGCTCTCGAAGAGGTATCGAAGACGAAAAAGGGATATCGAAGTGGCTACGAACCGACGAGAGCAAGGGTTTCAGAGGCTAGACTAGAAGAATCGCATTTTAACAGTCGTTAAGTACCAGGGCGCTTGAAGTGCCGTAGATCGATAGTTTCTCCCATGCGCTAGGTAGCGTACCTACTCCACATTTTGGTATTGCGGGGCTTCCATGGGATGTTATCCTATCCATCCCCCTTGCTTCCCAGTGCTTGTTGACCTCTTTTCTTTTCGACTTCTAGGGCTAACCTATCCCTGGGCGCGTACTCTTATAAGGCTTTAACCTACTTTTAGCATCCGTCTGGGAAGACAAACTGCGCTATAGATAGAACTGCTAAAGCCACGTGGAAGCCCGTTGACATAGAGGCCTTGCATACCCTGCTACTTAGTTTACTAAGAGATCGAAATCCTAAGCCTACTCGGCACCGGTCTAGGGCAACAACTAAGCCATGAATATACTAATCCAAAGGAATACCTAGCTCAACCTAAATCTTTCAAGCTGGACTTCGCCTTGACACCCCGACTCCACGACTCCATCCTCGCCCAAACTATGGGATTGACCCAATCAATTGGATGGATCGACTTTTTTCTGACTTTTGGTTCTTACGTTATCTAGATCTCTAAGTTCTTTTTACTGATATTGACGTTCATAAATGAGCATATCTTTCTTTTCAGGGTGCATCTACTGACATAGAATGCGCGATTCTTCTAACAAAAATGAAGAATTGGAGCACCCTTTGACCTATACCTACCAAATGCATACCAGCCTTCGAGTAGAATAGCTGTTTACGAGCACATTCCTGCCCTTTTAGGTTAGTACAATATTCTGGCGCCTTCTCAATGCACGGATTTATCTAATGGAACTACTTCTGAATGAGCGTCTTCTTTCCTAGCAACGAAACTGATTAGGGTTGTAGAGATTTGTCCTTCTTGTGGAATGCAAAAAGAAGGCGAATCGGTAGAAAACTAATCTACCGGTGGTTGTGAACAAAGGGCGCTATGGATCTAGGACCGTAAGCCACTCAATTCGTCTCTTTTCCTATTTATTGGGCTTGCTCCCCGCTTGATCGCTGCTGTGTGCTGTCTTGCCTATTTTTATTGATTCTATTCCTCAAAATCTGTACGTGTCAAGTTCTTCCTCTTCATAGCAAGCGGGAATTCAAATACAGCCTTATGTGCTTTGCTTTGGTCTATCAATGAATGCCATGCTTGTTCCAATACTGGAACTGAACTGGGACTGGGGCTTTGACTCGAACCTGCACCTCCGTTGGGTCTATGCCCTCGCGGCGAACTTCCCTTTATTCTGACCCTTATTTTGGTTAAACCGGTTCGCCAACAAGTGGCTACGAGATTCTAAACAGATAGTTGGTGTTAAACACGACGTCTTAATATTAAAGAAGGAGAGAAGCGAGTTGTAGAGCTATCGATACGATGGGAGGCTGATTTGCTGACCGTAACGAACTTCACCTAGTTCACTCGCTCTTCTCTCATATATAAAGAAGCCGTTCTTACTAGAGCCTTTTAACCTACTTCTCGGGACTGATGAGCGGGAAATCCGCAGCGAAGGCGTCCTTGGGGAAGATCCGATCATGAGGGTGGTATGGCGAAGTTTAGTTAAGCATCCAACTTCGCTGGGGGTGGTTAATACGTATATAGTATTGGAGCATAGATTTTCCCTTTTGAGCGCCCTTTCTTTTGTAAAAATGTATAATAAGAGACCAGCGCTTTCATAATAAAGCATTGAAAAATCGGACTTTCTTTTATGGGAGACAAAGAGAAGAGGGGAAAAGGAAAGAGATGCTATGTTAGAGGTGCCCCTTCTTTCATGCGACTCCTTAGTAATAGAAATGAGAGAATCTCCACGGCGAGTTCACTACTAGGAGAATCCGCCTCCGACTGCACACATTCCGGAATGATATCAGGAATTAACGGCTGCGACAGGGCAGGGTACTAGCCCTATATAAATTCTGACTAGGGGAAGGCTTCGTTGCACCTCTAAAGTCGAAAGCTCATACTGAAGACCAAGCCAATCTCTATACTTTAGTGCGATACTAGATTGTATAAAAGTGGTTCGAAGCTTATCTAGGTAATGCACCTCGCAGGGATGATCAGTAGCTAACCTGAGGAAATACAGACTTTTCATCAAATACGAGATTGTGATCGAAAGAGGGAGTCACCTATGATTTAGAAAAAGCGCGTGTCAGGGAAAGCGAAGGCCAAGAGCTTTCTATAGGCTCCATGTCATTCTCTTCTGCAAGCCCTTCTAAACAAAGATAGGATGAAGTCCACCCGGAAGACCGAAGCCAGACTTTTCTTTATTACCACATTGCGCTTTGCTCGGTACGGAGATCGGAGCTCCGAACCTGCAGAGACGAGATCTCTATATGTTGATAGATACCCGAGAGACTGAGTCCTTTCCTTAAGGCATGCCCCTACTCAACTTCCTATTGCAAATGCCAAAGCACCAAGAGCTAAACTCCAAGTTCTTTCATACCCTCCGCTCAGGGAAAAGAGCTAACTGCAGCGGGAGAGGCGACTTCTCTTTCACTTCATTCACGGGAGACCTACCAAATCTGCGCATTTCTATAAGTCATGGTCACATGTCTTGTGAACATTCAACCATCAAGAGTGAAGGTCAAAGGAATGCTTTTCTTTTGTTTCACAACCTGACTTTCTTCTTTTCTTTTTTCTTTGGAACCCGAGCTAATTCTTTTAGATCTTCTCCCTTCTCTGCTTCCTAGGCCAAGGGCGATAGAGACTCTACTTAGTGAGTTGCCTTCACTCGGAGTTCTAGTTAGAGAATGGGATATGATTAACTACTTGCCTACTGCTCCCTGGGATGGGAGTCCTTCCTCGGGAGATCGAAGAAGGTATACTATTAGACAAGGTTCATTCCTGCTTAGCTGCTTTGCTGCTCTTCTTCTTCTTTATCAAAGATAGCTATTCCTCCCATCGATAAGTCATTTTATACTGTTAAAAGGCGACGCACCTCCTAATCTCTGGCTATTGTTTCAACTCGGTAGCCTATTTATTCTATTTGTAGGCCGGGCCTAGGGTTTCAAATCCTAAGGCCTATGGTTCACAGCCTGACTTCAAATTCTTATAATGAAAGTCTTCCGCTGCTTAATTAAGCGAAAACATCTAATAGGATCAGAAGGCCTACGGGTGATTCCAGTGAAAATCAGTCTCCTCCTCGCTATCTAAGACCGGTATTCTCTTACGTACGAAACAGAAAGAGCTTCTTCTCGGCATCCAGATGTGAAAGCAGAAAGGCTTATCTAACAGGAAAAAGACTGACCGCTACTACGCGTAATCATTCTCAGATCGAGAAGGTAAAGATAAGCGCATTCGCCACGCGAAAGCTTTAGTTTTGTTCACAGCTAAGAGTGATTGATGTCATACCATCAGCCCTTCTTCCGAACTGCCTTGGGCAAAGTTTGTGTGGAAAAAGCATGCTCCGCAGCGCAGGCCTAAAGTCTCGGCTTTCATTTGGCTACTAATGCTCCATGCCATATCTACTGATGATCGAATACAAGCTATGGGCTTTTGCTTTCCATCACGATGTCTATCTTGTCGTGCCCCTAAAGCCGAAAGATGCTCTCATCTTTTCATTCAGGGCTGTGGAAGATGCTTCTCTTTGGTCTTTCTTTGCTATGGTAATATCCCGCAATCGGTTCAACAATACAGGATTGGTGGACAGATTCCTTTCAGACCCAATACGACATTGTCCGTAACTCAGTGGCTCTCTATACCCTATGGTAAATCTGCAAGCAAGTAGAGTAATAAAGAATTTCATAAAGAACTAAACTTGTTCGATATTCAATTCTTTATAGTTTAGATTCGTTCGATAATAGAGCGAGATTGATATGTTTTTGAGTTGACACTCGTTGAACAGTTACAAAAGATGATTTTCTTTTTTTTCACTTTCTTTCCTATTTTGTAGTATCCTATGGACGTAGTCAAGAAAAAGAATATATTACGAAATAAGGTTCAAAATTTCTATAATCGGTAAAATGATTCAAAAAACCCGTGTTTTTATGATGATTTTCTTCATTTTTTAGCGTTCTTTTTGTATGTACGGTACTGTTTGATCAGTATGGGGTAGTTATTCCGTAAACTGTCCTTTCCCTTGACTCGAAGGTGTCAATCCGGAGATAACGACAAAAAGAGAGAAGAGCGCTGCGCACAACCCAATCAGCTGGGCCGTTCCCTCCAACGAAAAGAAAATAGAACATCATAGATAGTACTTCAACCAATAGAGGCCAGCAAGTGGACCATATAAAACGTAGGATGAATAATAAGACAAATAAGACAAATTGGTTCCTTCACTTGGATACTGTCAGCACGCCTTTTGCTTGATCGGGGAAGGCTCAAATCCAGACCATCGGCCGGGAACAGTGCCCCAGCTCACGCCTAATGCCTGAGCCGACCCTCAATGTGGATGAAGCCGCTCATTTTGCGTTGACTTCCGTCCGATGATATGTATATCAACGTAGAAAAGATTTAGTGAGAATTCGATCTACCCTTTTCTTATATATGCAACCACCGGTGCCAGTTTTAGGGCTCAATCAAGGAAGGCAGACCTCGGCAAAAGAGGAGATCGCCCTGCTCGGGATAAGGAATTGAATTACGACTCCCGGACCTGCCAGCGAGTGCAACTAATGTGGCTAGCCCACCCGGGACAAGACAAGGAGTTGACGTTTTGGGATAAGCAATAGCGCTTCAAGCACAGCGGCTAGTCTCCTTGAAAGTGAAGTAATCGATGGCGACGAGAATCAATTCATGTCCATTAGAGGCTTTGGGTGTCACTTTCCCAATGATGTCAATACCCCCAAGTCGAGAAAGGCCAGGGTGAGGTCATGTTGAACAAGCCTTAGGAGGGGCATGTTGCAGGCTAGCAAATGCTTTGGAATGTCGGATCCCATCTCATCCTATCACTGGTAACTCTGGCATTTCTGACCGCCCATGAAGGCACCATAACCGATCTCCTGCTTTACTTACCTTTTCTTTTGGTTCTTAGCGAAAACTCTTAGAATATCTTACTAAAAGAGAATGGATTCCTCGTCAAGTCTTTTTCCCGTGTCGCTTTCTTTGCCGTGAATTCCCTGAAGCAAGGTTCTAATTGCGTAAGTGAACAAGTGACGATCTTTTCTTGCAGAACCTGAAAGAGGAAGACAAGCTAAGGTGATGTATCTCACTTCGAATAAGCAATCAAATCACAAAGGCTAGTCGGTCATAGGCTCAGCTCCTAGTTGGGGTGGGGGACTCCCTCTCTTTTCTTTCAGTGCATTAAGGATTACTGTTAATATGGTCTTAATGGATTTCAAAAAAAGAATTCATCTTTGCATAGTAGTACATTTACCGCCCATTCTGCTCCTTGAACAGACCGGCGCTGATATAAAGCTCCACGAGCCTTTCAGTGTCCGGGGAGGCAACAAGGACTCCACCAGGCCCGGTCTCAAGAGTTGTATCTGCGTCCGTCCCCTTCCCATATTAATCTTAGCCAAGTCTAAGTCCATTGGGTGGGAACCTTTCCCACAGGGTAGTACGGTTGAGCCGAGGCAGGCGAGGTTGTAGGTTTAGCCTTTCGTGGATTTGACCACCAGATCATCAACGTAGCACTCGACCGGCTGGTGCAGTCTTTCTTTGAAGATATGTGTCATGGCTGGTTGTTATGTGACACCGGCCGCCTTCAGTCCAGGAGTCCCCGGTTTCACAAACTGTCACCGGAACTATGCGCCGTCTTCAGTCTGATTATGGAAGAATCATAGACGAAAGAGAACGGCCTTTAAAAAAAAGCGCGAAGAGGATGGATGTCTGAGCGGTTGAAAGAGTCGGTCTTGAAAACCGAAGTATTGATAGGAATACCGGGGGTTCGAATCCC
>JAOTAZ010009007.1:0-19132 GCA_025629785.1 Erythroxylum oxycarpum | reverse complement strand
GATTAATTAAATCCTTGGACTTAAAGAGTTTTTAAGGTTGGTCTTTCGAAACTTAGTGGATTTTGCCCCCGAAAATTATTTTGAACCGTGATAGCCTGCGCCCATTTTTAAGAGGATTTTATCAATTTTATTACAAACATAGCTTTTTCCATTTTCCTAATTCCCAAAAATCCAAAAATATTCTTTTATACTTTTTGTTTCTTTCTTTTCTTCAATTTTAATTACTTTTACCAGTTTCGATCAATATACCAAACCCCCAACTTTTTTCAGCTTTAAATTGCATATTTCTAACTTTAGGCTAGCTTTAAACCATTCTCATCGGTTCCAACAAGTGAGACGACCAGAGGTTTCAGCTTGTTGCAATCTTGGAATTTTATTTTTGACCGATTTCCAAGGTTGATTTTAGGATCAAACGACAGAGCTGCGATCATATAACCTAAGTTCCGTGATTGGCACCATCGGTCGACCAGGTTGGGGCAGTGGGCACTTGCTACGGCCATGTTCGGTCATACTCTATAGGGACAAAATAGCGGAAACAAGTTGCAATCGATCACGATCTGCCAGTTACCAATAAAAAGCTCATGTATTATAGCCTTGCTCGGCCACGTTCAGCTATGTTCGGTCATACTTTGTGACGACAAAATAGCGGAAACAAGCACTAGTTGGTCACGACTTTCCAGTTTCCCATCAAAAACTTGTGCATTATAGGCTAGGTACCATGATCGGCAACGTCGATCGACCAGGTTGGGGCTTTGGGCAGTTGCTATAGCCGTGTTCGGTCGTATTACGTAGGGATAAAATAGCAGAAACAAGCCGCAATCGGTCACGATTTGCCAGTTTCCCATCGAAAACTTGTGTATTATAGCCTTTCTCGGCCATGTTCGGCCACGTTCAGACAAGTTCGGTTATACTTTGTAATGATAAAATAGCAGAAACAGCCCCTAGGTGGTCACGATTTGCCAGTTTCCCATCAAAAACTCATGTATTATATCCTAGGTCCCACGATCGGCAACGTCAGTCGACCAGGTTGGAGCCGTGGCCACTTGCTACAGCCACGTTCAGTCGTATTATGTAGGGACAAAATAGCGGAAACAAGCCGCAGTCGGTCACGATTTGCCAGTTTCCCATCAAAAACTCATGTACTAATGCCTTGCTCACCCATGTTCGACCACGTTCGGTCATACTCTCTAATGACAAAATAGCGGAAACAAGCCCTAGTCGGTCACGATTTGCCACTTTCCCATTAAAAACTCGTGTATTATAGCCTAGGTCCAATGATTGCCACCGTCGGTCGACCAAGTCGGGGCCGTGGGCACTTGCTACGGCCATATTCGGTCATACTCTATAGGGACAAAATAGCGGAAACAAGCAGCAGTCGGTCACGATTTGCCAGTTTCCCATAAAAAACTTGTGTATTATAGCCTTGCTCGGCCATGTTCGGCCATATTCGGTCATTCTTTGTAATGACAAAACAGCATAAACAAGCCCTAGTTGGTCACGATTTGGTAGTTTCCCATTAAGGACTCGTGGATTATAGCCTAGGTCCCATGATCGGCACCGTCGGTCAGCCAGGTTGTGGCCGTGGGCACCTGCTACGGCCATGTTCGCTCGTATTATGTATGGTCAAAATAGCGGAAACAAGCCGCAGTCGGTCACGATTTTCCAATTTTCCATCAAAAACTCGTGTATTATAGCGTTGCTCGGCCATGTTCGCCCAAGTTCGGCCAAGTTCGGTCATACTTTGTAATGATAAAATAGCAGAAATAGGCCCTAGCTCGTCACGATTTGCCAGTTTCCCACCAAAAACTCATGTATTATAGCCTAGGTCCCATGATCGGCAACGTCGGTCGACCAGGTTGGGGCCGTGGGCACTTGCTATGGCCATGTTCGGTCGTATTATGTAGGGACAAAATAGCTGTAACAAGCCGCAGTCGGTCACGATTTGCCAGTTTCTCATCAAAAACTTGTGTATTATATAGCCTTGCTAGGCCACGTTCGGCGATGTTTGACCACGTTCGGTCATGGTCGATCATACTCTGTAATGATAAAATAGCGAAAGCAATCCCAAATCGGTCACGATTTGCAAGTTTCCCATTAAAAACTCGTGTATTATACCCTAGGTCCCATGGTTGGCACTGTCGGTCGACCAGGTTGGGGCCCTGGGCACTTGCTACGGCCATGTTTGGTCGTACTCTATAGGGAAAAAATAGCGGAAACAAGCAGCAGTCGGTCACGATTTGCCAGTTTCTCATAAAAAACACATGTATTATAGCCTTGCTCGGCAACTTTCGGTCATGTTCGGTCATACTTTGTAACGACAAAATAGCGGAAACAAGCCCTAGCTGGTCACGATTTGCCAGTTTACCATTAAAAAATTGTGTATTATAAGCCTTACCCGGCCATGTTCATCCATGTTCGGCCACGTTCGGCCATGTTCGGTCATACTTTGTAATGATAAACAGCAGAAACAGGCCCTAGTTGCTCACGATTTGCCAGTTTCTCATTAAAAACTAGTTCATTATAGCATAGGTCCCATGATCGGTAACGTCTGTTGACCAGGTTGGGGTCGTAGGAACTTGTTAGGGCCATGTTCGATCGTACTTTGTTGGGACAAAATAGTGGAAACAAGCCGCAATCGGTCACGATTTACCAGTTTACCATCAAAAACTCGCGTATTATAGCCTTGCTTGGCAACTTTCGGTCATGTTCGGCTATACTCTGTAATGACACAATAGCGAAAACAAGCCCTAGTCGATCACAATTTGCCAGTTTCCTATCAAAAACTCGTTTATTATAGCCTAGGTCCCATGATCGGCATCGTCAGTCGACCAGGTTGGGGACGTGGGCACTTGCTACATCCATGTTCGGTCGTATTATGTAGGGAGAAAATAGCGGAAACAAGCCGCAGTCGGTCACGATTTGCCAGTTTCCTATGAAAAAATTGTGTATTATAGCCTTGCTCGGCCACGTTTGGCCATGTTCGATCATACTCTGTAATGACAAAATAGCGAAAACAAGCCCTAGTCGGTCATGATTTGCCAGTTTTCCATCAAAAACACGTGTATTATAACCTTTCTCGCCCATGTTCGACCATCTTTGGTCATACTTTGTATTGACAAAATAGTCGAAAAAAGCCCTAATTGGTCACGATTCGCCCATTTCACATCAAAAACTTGTGTATTAGCCTATGTCCCAAGATTGGCAACGTCGGTCGACCAGGTTGAGGCGGTGGGTACTTGCTACGGTAATGTTCGATCGTATTCTGTAGGGACAAAATAGTGGAAACAAGCCGCCATCGGTCACAATTTGCCAATTTACCATCAAAAACTCGTGTATTATAGCCTTGCTCGGCCACGTTCGACGTTCTTCCCCCACGTTCTACCATACTTTGTAATGCAAAATAGCCCAAACAAGCCCTAGTTGGTCACGATTTGCCAGTTTCCCTTCAAAAACTCATTTATTATAGCGTAGGTTCCATGATCGGCAACGTCAGTCGACCAGGTTGTGGCTGTGGGCACCTGCTACGGCCATGTTCGATCATATTATGTACGGAAAAAATAGCAGAAACAAGCCGCAATCATTCACGATTTGCCAGTTTTCTATCAAAAACTCGTGTATTAAAGCCTTTTTCAGCCATGTTTGGCTATGTTCGGTCATACTCTAAAATGACAAAATAGCATAAACAGGCCCTAGTCGGTCCCGATTTGCCAGTTTTTCATCAAAAACACGTTTATTATAGCCTAGGTCCCATGATTGGCACCATCGGTCGACCAGTTTGGGGCCGTGAGCACATGCTACGGCCATGTTCTGTCATACTCTATGGGGACAAAATAGCAAAAACAAGTTGCAGTCGGTAACGATTTGCCAGTTTCCCATAAAAAACTCGTGTATTATAGCCTTGCTCGGCCACGTTCAGCCATGTTCAGTCTTAATTTGTAACGAAAAAATAGCAGAAACAAGCCCTAGTTGGTCACGACATGCCAGTTTCCCATAAAAAACGTGTGTATTATAGCCTAGGTCCCATGATTGGCAACGTCGATCGACCAGGTTGGGGCCGTGGGCAGTTGATACGGCCGTGTTCAGTCGTATTGCGTAGGGACAAAATAGTGGAAACAAGCCGCAGTTGGTCACGATTTGCAAGTTTCCCATCAAAAACTTGTGTATTATAGCCTTGCTCAACCATGTTCGGTCACGTTAGGCCATGTTCGATCATACTCTGCAATGACCAAATAGCATAAAAAAGCCCTAGTCAGTCACAATTTGCCACTTTCCTATCAAAAACTCATGTATTATAGCCTAGGTCCCATGATTGGCTCCGTAGGTCGACCAGGTTGGGGCCGTGGGCACTTGCTACGGCCATGTTTGGCCATACTCTATGGGGACAAAATAGCAGAAACAAGTTCCAATCAGTCACGATTTGCCAGTTTCCCATAAAAAAACTCGTGTATTATAGCCTTGCTCGACCACATTCAGCCATGTTTGGTCATACTTTGTAACGACAAAATAGCAGAAACAGGCCCTAGTTGGCCCCGATTTGCCAGTTTCCCGTCAAAAACTCTTGTATTATAGCCTAGGTACCATGATCAGCAACGTTAGTCGACCAGGTTGGGGTTGTGGGCACTTGCTACGGCAATGTTCGGTCGTATTTTGTTGGGACAAAACAGCGGAAGCAAACCATATTCGGTCACAATTTGCCAATTTCCCATCAAAAACTCGTGTACTATAGCCTTTCTCGGCCATGTTCGACCACGTTCGGTCATGTTCGGTCATACTCGGTAATAACAAAATAGTGGAATCAAGCCCTAGTCGGTCACGATTTGTCAGTTTCCCATGAAAAACTCGTGTATTATAGCCTAGGTCCCATGATTGGCGCCATCGATCGACCAGGTTAGGGCCGTGCGCACTTGCTACGGCCATGTTCGGTCGTACTCTATAGGGACAAAATAGCGGAAACAAGCAGCAGTCGGTCACCATTTGCCAGTTTCCCATAAAAAACTCATATATTATAGCCTTGCTCGGCCATATTCGGTCGTATTATGTATGGTCAAAATAGCAGAAACAAGCCGCAGTTGGTCACGATTTGCCAGTTTCCCTTCAAAAACTCGTGTATTATAGCCTTGCCCGGCCACGTTCGATCATGTTCTGTCATACTTTGTAACGACAAAATAGCAGAAACAAGCCCTAGTTGGTCACGATTTGCTAGTTTCCCATCAAAAACTCGTATATTATAGCCTAGGTCCTATAATCGGCATCGTCGGTTGACCAGGTTTGGGCCGTGGGAATTGCTACGGCCATATTCAGTCATATTATGTAGGCACAAAATAGCGGAAACAAGCAACATTTGGTCATGATTTTCCAGTTTTTCATCAAAAACTCATGTATTATAGCCTTGCTCGGCCATGTTCGACAACGTTTGGCCATGTTCGATCATATTCTGTAATGACAAAATAGCGGAAAGAAGCCCTAGTCGGTCACGATTTGCTAGTTTCCCATCAAAAACTCGTGTATTATAGCCTAGGTCCCATGATTGGCACCGTCGAACGAACAGGTTGGGGCCATGGGCACTTGCTACGGCCATGTTCGGTCGTTCTTTATAGGGACAAAAAAGCGAAAACAAGCAACAGTCGGTCACGATTTGCCAGTTTCCCATCAAAAACTCGTGAATTATAGCCTTGCCAGTCGGTCATACGTTGTAACAACAAAATAGTGGAAACAACCCCTAGTTGGTTACAATTTGCCAATTTCCCATCAAAAACTCGTGAATTATAGCCTAGGTCCCATGATCGGCAACGACGGTGGACCAGGTTGGGGCTGTGGGCTGTTGCTACGGCCGTGTTCGGTCGTATTAGTAGGGAAAAAATAGCAGAAACAAGCCCTATTCATACTTTGTAATGACAAAACAGCGAAAACAAGCCCTAGTCAGTCAGGATTTGTCAATTTCCAATTAAAAACTCGTGTATTATAGTCTAGGTCCTATGATCGGCATCGTTAGTCGACCAGGTTGGGGACGTGGGCACTTGCTACGACCATGTTCGGTCCTACTCTGTAGGGACAAAATAGCGGAAACAAGCAGTAGTTGGTCACGATTTGCCAGTTTCCCATCAAAAACTCGTGTATTATAGCCTTGCTAGGCCACATTCGGCCATGTTTGGTCATACTTTGTAATGACAAAATAGCGGAAACAAGCCCTAGTTGGTCACGATTTGGCAATTTCCTATCAAAAACTGGTGTATTAGCCTAGGTCCCATGATTGGCACCATCGGTCGACCAGGTTGGGGTCGTGGGCACTTGCTACGACAATGTTCGGTCGTATTTTGTAGGGACAAAATAGCGGAAAAAGCCACCGTCTGTCACAGTTTGCCAATTTACCATCAAAAACTCGTGTATTATAGCATTTCTCGGCCATGTTCGACCTTCTTCGACCATGTTCTGCCATGTTCGGTCTTACTTTGTAATGCAAAACAGCCAAAACATGCCCTATTTGATCACGATTTGTCAGTTTCCCTTTTAAAACTTATTTATTATAGCGTAGGTCCCATGATCGGCAACGTCAGTCGACCAAGTTGGGGCCGTGGGTAGTTGCTACGACCGTGTTCGGTCGTGTTATGTAGGGACAAAATAGCGGAAACAAGCCGCAGTCGATCATGATTTGCCAGTTTCCCATAAAAAACATGTGTACCATAGCCTTGCTCCGCTATGTTCGGCCACGTTCGGACAAGTTCGGTAATACTTTGTAATGATAAAACTACAGAAACAGGCTCTAATTGGTCATGATTTCCCAGTTTCCGAGCAAAAACTCGTATATTATAGCGTAGGTTCCATGATCGGCAACGTCAGTCGACCAGGTTGGGCCGTGAGCACTTGGTACGGCCATATTCGGTTGTATTATGTAGGGACAAAATAGCGGAAACAAGCCGCAGTCAGTCACGATTTGCTAGTTTCCCATCAAGAACTTGAGTATTATAGCCTTGCTCGGCTATGTTCGACCACGTTCGGCCATGTTCGGTCATACTCTGTAATGACAAAATAGCTGAAACAAGCCCTAGTCGGTCAATGTTTGCCAGTTTCCCATCAAAAACTCGTGTATTGTAGCCTAGGTCCCATGATTGGCATCGTCGGTCGACCAGGTTGGGGCCGTGGGCACTTGCTACGGCCATGTTCGGTCTTACTCTATAGGAACAAAATAAGGGAAACAAGTAGCAGTCAATCACGATTTGCAATTTTCCCATAAAAAAATCATGTATTATAGCTTTGCTAGCCTACGTTCAGCTGTGTTTGGTCATACTTTGTAACGACAAAATAACAGAAACAGGACCTAGTTGGTCCCAATTTGCTAGTTTCCCATCAAAAACTCGTGTATTATAGCCTAGGTCCCATGATCGGCAACGTCGGTCGACCAGGTTGGGGCCGTGGGCAGTTGCTACAGCCGTGTTCGATCGTATTAGTAGGGACAAAATAGCGGAAACAAGCCGCAGTCGATCATGATTTGCCAGTTTTCCATCAAAAACTCGTGTATTATAGCCTTGCTCGGTCATGTTCCGCCATGTTTGGTCATACTTTATAATGACAAAACAACGAAAAAAAGCCCTACTCAGACACAATTTACCAATTTCTAATCAAAAACTCATGTATTATAGCCTAGGTCCCACGATCGGCATCGTCAGTCGACCAGGTTGGGGCCGTGGGCACTTGCCACGGCCATGTTCGGTCCTACTCTGTAGGGACAAAATAGCGGAAACAAGCAGCAGGCGGTCATGATTTGCCAGTTTCCCATCAAAAACTCGTGTGTTATAGCCTTGTTCGGCCACGTTCGGCCATGTTTGGTCATAATTTGTAATGACAAAATAGCGAAAACAAGCCCTAGTTGGTCACGATTTGCAATTTCCAACCAAAAACTTGTGTATTAGCCTAGGTCCCATGATCGGCAACGTCGGTTGACCAGGTTGGGGCCGTGGGCTCTTACAACGGCCATGTTTGGTCATATTATGTAGGGACAAAATAGCGAAAACAAGCCGCAATCGGTCACGATTTCCTAGTTTCCCAACAAAAACTCGTGTATTATAGCCTTGCTAGGCTATGTTTGGCAATGTTCGGCCACGTTCGGCCATGTTCGGTCACACTTTGTAATGACAAAACAGCAGAAACAAGCCCTAGTTGGTCACGATCTGCCAGTTTCCTAGAAAAAACTCGTCTATTATAGCCTAGGTCCCATGATCGACACCGTCGATCGACCAGGTTGGGGTCGTTTGGTCACGATTTGCCAGTTTCCTATCAAAAGCTCGGGCATTATAGACTAGGTACCATGATCAGCAACGTCGGTCAACCTGGTTGGGGCCGTGGGCAGTTGCTACTGCAGTTTTCGGTCGTATTAGTAAGGACAAAATAACGGAAACAAGCCGCAGTCGGTCACGATTTGCCAGTTTCCCATCAAAAACTCGTGTATTTTAGCCTTGCTCGGCTATGTTCGGCCATTTTCGGCCATGTTTGGTCATACTTTGTAATGACAAAATAGCGAAAACAAGCCCTAGTCAGTCACGATTTGTTAGTTTCTAATCAAAAACTCGTGTATTGTAGCCTAAGTCCCACGATCGGCATCGTCAGTCGACTAGGTTGGGGCCGTGGGCACTTACTAAGGCCATGTTCGGTCGTATTCTATAGGGTCAAAATAGCGGAAACAAGCGGCAGTCGGTCACAATTTGCCAGTTTACCATCAAAAACTCGTGTACTATAATACCCTTGCTCGGGCACGTCTGGCCTTCTTCGGCCACGTTCTGCCATGTTCGGTCATAATTTGTAATGATAAAATAGCGGAAACAAGCCCTAGTTGGTCAAGATTTGCCAGTTTCCCATCAAAAACTCAATTATTGTAGCGTAGGTCCCATGATCGTCAACGTCAGTCGATCAGGTTGGGGCCGTGGGCACTTGCTACGGTCAAATTCGGTCGTATTATGTAGGGACAAAATAGCGGAAACAAGTCACAGTCAGTCACGATTTGCCAGTTTCCCATCAAAAACTCTAGTATTATAGCCTTGCTCGTCCATGTTCGACCACATTCGGCCATGTTCGGTCATACTCTACAATGACAAAATAGCTGAAACAAACCCTAGTCGATCAGGATTTGCCAGTTTCCCATCAAAAACTCGTGTATTATAGCCTACGTCACATGATTGACACCGTCGATCGACCAGGTTGGAGCTGTGGGCACTTGCTACGGCCATGTTCGGTCGTACTCTATAGGGACAAAATAGCGGAAACAAGCAGCAGTCAGTCACGATTTGCCATTTTCCTATAAAAAATTGTATTATAGCTTTGTTAGGCTACGTTCGGCCATGTTCGGTCATACTTTGTAACGACAAAATAGCAGAAACAGGCCCAAGTTGGTCACGATTTGCCAGTTTCCCATCAAAAACTCGTGTATTATAGCCCAGGTCCTATGATGGGCAGCGTCGGTCGACCAGGTTGGGGCCGTGGGCAGTTGCTACGATCGTGTTCGGTCGTATTAGTAGGGACAAAATAGCGGAAACAAGCCGCAGTCGGTCATGATTTGCCAGTTTCCCATCAAAAACTCGTGTATTAAAGCCTTGCTCGACCATGTTCCGCCATGTTTGATCATACTTTATAATGACAAAACAGGGAAAACAAGCCCAGTCAGTCACAATTTGCCAGTTTCCAATCAAAAACTCGTGTATTATAGCCTAGGTCCCACGATCGGCATCGTCAGTCGACCAGGTTGGGGCCGTGGGCACTTGCTACGGCCATGTTCTGTCCTACTCTATAGGGACAAAATAGCGGAAACAAGCAGCAGGCGGTCATGATTTGCCAATTTCCCATCAAAAACTCGTGTGTTATAGCCTTGCTCGGCCACGTTCGGCCATGTTTGGTCAAACATTGTAATGACAAAATAGCGGAAACAAGCCCTAGTTGCTCACGATTTGCAATTTCCCATCAAAAATTTTTGTATTAGCCTAGGTCCCATGATCGGCAACGTCGGTCGATCAGGTTGGGGCCGTGGGCATTTGCAACGGCCATGTTCGGTCATATTATATAGGGACAAAATAGCGGAAACAAGCCGCAATCGGTCACGATTTGTCAGTTTCCCATCAAAAACTCATGTATTATAACCTTTCTAGGCTATGTTTGGCAATGTTAGGCCACGTTTGGCCAAGTTCGGTCATACTTTGTAATGACAAAACAACATAAACAAGCCCTAGTTGGTCACGATCTGTCAGTTTCCCATAAAAAACTTGTCTATTATAGCCTAGGTCCCATGATCGACACCGTCGATCGACCAGGTTGGGGTCGTTCGGTCATGATTTTCCAGTTTCCCATCAAAAACTTGGGCATTATAGCCTAGGTCCTATGATCGGCAACGTCAGTCGACCAGGTTGGGGCCGTGGGTAGTTGCTACGGCCGTGTTCGGTCGTATTAGTAAGGACAAAATAGCGAAAACAAGCCGAAATCGGTCATGATTTGCCAGTTTCCCGTCAAAAACTCGTGTATTATAGCCTTCCTCGGCCACGTTCGGCCATTTTTTGCCATGTTTGGTCATACTTTGTAATGACAAAATAGCGAAAACAAGCCCTAGTCAGTCACAATTTGCCAGTTTCTAATCAAGAACTCGTGTATTATAGCCTAGGTCGCACGATCGGCATCGTCAGTCTACTAGTTTGGGGTCGTGGGCACTTGCTGAGGCCATGTTCGGTCGTATTCTATAGGGAAAAAATACCGGAAACAAGTCGCAGTCGATCAAAATTTGCCAGTTTACCATCAAAAACTCGTGTACCCTTGCTCGGCCACGTTCTGCCATGTTCGGTCATAATTTGTAATGACAAAATAGCGGAAACAAGACCTAGTTTGTCACGATTTGCCAGTTTCCCATCAAAAACTCATTTATTGTAGCGTAGCTCCCATGATCGGCAACATCAGTCGATTAGGTTGGGGCCCTGGGCACTTGCTACAGCAATATTCAGTCGTATTATGTAGGGACAAAATAGCGGAATCAAGCCGCAGTCAGTCACGATTTGTCAGTTTTCCATCAAAAACTATAGTATTATAACCTTGCTCGGCCATGTTCGACCACATTCGGCCATGTTCGGTCATACTCTGTAATAACAAAAAAGCTGAAACAAGCCCTAGTCGGTCAATATTTGCCTGTTTCCCATCAAAAATTCGTGTATTATAGCCTAGGTCCCATGATTGGCACCATCTGTCGACCAGGTTGGGGCCGTGGGCACTTGCTACGGCCATGTTCGGTCGTACACTATAGGGACAAAATAGCGGAAACAAGCAGCAGTCAGTCACGATTTGCCATTTTCCCATAAAAAATCATTTATTATTGCTTTGCTAGGCTACGTTCGGCCATGTTAGGTCATACTTTGTAACAACAAAATAGCAGAAACAGGCCCTAGTTGGTCACGATTTTCCCGTTTCCCATCAAAAACGCGTGTATTATAGCCTAGGTCCCATGATCGGCAGTGTCAGTCGACCAGGTTTGGGCCGTGGGCAATTGCTACGACCGTGTTTGGTCGTGTTAGTAGGGACAAAATAGCGGAAACAAGCCGCAGTCGGTCATGATTTGCCAGTTTCTCATCTAAAACTCCTGTATTATAGCCTTGCTCGGCCATGTTCCGCCATGTTTGGTCATACTTTATAATGACAAAATAGCGAAAACAAGCCCTAGTCAGTCATAATTTTCCAGTTTCAAATCAAAAACTCCTGTATTATTGCCTAGGTCCCACGATTGGCATCGTCAGTCGATCAGGTTGGGTCCTTTGGCACTTACTACAGCCATTATCGGTCCTACTCTATAGGGACAAAATAGCGGAAACAAGCAGCAGGCGGTCATGATTTGCCAGTTTCCCATCAAAAACTCGTGTGTTATAGCCTTGCTCGGCCACGTTTGGCTATGTTTGGTCATACTTTGTAATGACAAAATAGCGAAAACAAGCCCTAGTTGGTCACGCTTTGCAATTCCCCATCAAAAACTTATGTATTAGCCTAGGTCTCATGATCTGCAACGTCGGTCGACCAGGTTGGAGCTGTGGGTACTTGCAACGTCCATGTTCGGTCGTATTATGTTGGGACAAAATAGCAGAAACAAGCCACAATCGGTCACGATTTGCCAGTTTCCCATAAAAAACTCGTGTATTGTAGCCTTGCTAGGCTATGTTTGGCAATGTTTGGCCACATTCGGCAATGTTCGGTCATACTTTGTAATGACAAAAAAGCATAAACAAGCCCTAGTTGGTCACGATCTGTCAGTTTCCTATTAAAAATTCGTGTATTATAGCCTAGGTCCCATGATCGGCACCGTCGATCGACCTGGTTGGGGTCGTTCGGTCACGATTTGCCAATTTCCCATCAAAAACTCGGGCATTATAGACTAGGTCCGATGATCGGCAACGTCGGTCGACCAGGTTGGGGTCGTGGGCAGTTGCTACTGCCGTGTTCGGTCGTATTAGTAAGAACAAAATAGCGAAAACAAGCCACAATCGATCGCGATTTGCCAATTTTCCATCAAAAACTTGTGTTTTATAGCCTTGCTCGACCATGTTCGGCCATTTTCGGCCATGTTTGGTCATAATTTGTAATGGCAAAATAGCGAAAACAAGCCCTAGTCAGTCACGATTTGCCAGTTTCTAATCAAAAACTCGTGTATTATAGCCTAGGTCCCACGATTGGCATCGTCAGTAGACTAAGTTGGGGCCGTGGGCACTTGCTAAGGCCATGTTCGATCGTATTCTATAGGGCAAAAATAGCGGAAACAAGCCGCAGTCGGTCACAATTTGCAATTTTACCATCAAAAACTCGTGTACTATACCCTTGCTCGGCCATGTTTGGCCTTGTTCGGCCACGTTCTGCCATGTTCGGTCATAATATGTATTGACAAAATAGCGAAAACAAGCCCTAGTTGGTCACGATTTGCCAGTTTCCCATCAAAAACTCATTTATTATAGCATAGGTCCCATGATCGGTAACGTCAGTCGATTAGGTTGGGTCCGTGGGCACTTGCTACGGCCATATTCGGTCGTATTATGTAGGGACAAAATAGCAGAAACAAGCCGCAGTCAGTCACGATTTGCCAGTTTCCCATCAAAAACTTGAGTATTATAGCCTTGCTCGGCCATTTTTGACCACATTCGGCCATGTTCGGTCATACTCTGTAATGACAAAATAGCTGAAACAAGCCTTAGTCGGTCAATATTTCAAGTTTCCCATCAAAAACTTGTGTATTATAGTCTACGTTCCATGATTGGCACTGTCTGTCAACCAGGTTGGGGCTGTGGGCTGTTGCTACGGTCGTGTTCGGTCTTATTAGTAGGGACAAAATAGCGGAAACAAGCCGCAGTAGGTCACGATTTGCTAGTTTCCCATCAATAACTCATGTATTATAGCCTTGCTCGGTCATCTTCCGCCATGTTTGATCATACTTTATAATGACAAAACAGCGAAAACAAGCCCTAGTCAGTCACAATTTGCCAGTTTCCAATCAAAAACTCGTGTATTATAGCCTAGGTCCTACGATCGGCATCTTTAGTCGACCAGGTTGGGGCCGTGGGCACTTGCTACGGCCATGTTCGGTCCTACTCTGTAGGGACAAAATAGCGGAAACAAGGAGCAGGCGGTCATGATTTGCCTGTTTCCCATCAAAAACTCGTGTTATAGCCTTGCTCGGCCACGTTCGGCCATGTTTAGTCATACTTTGTAATGACAAAATAGCGGAAACAAGCCCTAGTTGGTCACGATTTGCCAATTTCCCATCAAAAACTTGTGTATTAGACTAGGTCCCATGATCGGCAACGTCGGTCAACCAGGTTGGGGCCGTGGGCACTTGCAACGGCCATGTTCGGTCATATTATGTAGGGAAAAAATAGCAGAAACAAGCCGCAATCGGTCACGATTTTCCAGTTTCCCATCAAAAACTCTTGTATTATAGCCTTGCTAGGCTATGTTTGGCAATGTTCGGCCACGTTCGGCCATGTTCGGTCATACTTTGTAATGACAAAACAGCAGAAACAAGTCCTAGTTGGTCACGATCTGCCAGTTTCTGATAAAAAACTCGTCTATTATAGCCTAGGTCCCATGATCGGCACCGTCGATCGACCTGGTTGGGGCGGTTCTTTCACGATTTTCTAGTTTCCCATCAAAAACTTGGTCATTATAGCCTAGGTCCCATGATCGGCAACGTCGGTCGACCAGGTTGGGGCCGTGGGCAGTTGCTACGGCCGTGTTCGGTCATATTAGTAAGGACAAAATAGCGGAAACAAGCCGCAGTCGGTCACGATTTGCAAGTTTCCTATCAAAAACTCGTGTATTATAGCCTTGCTCGGCCATGTTCGGCCATTTTCGGCCATGTTTGGTTATACTTTGTAATGATAAAATAGCGAAAACAAGCCCTAGTCAGTCACAATTTGCCAGTTTCTAATAAAAAACTCTTGTTAACCTAGGTCCCACGATCGGCATCGTCAGTCGACTAGGTTGGGAACGTGGGCCTTTGCTAAGGCCATTTTCGGTCGTATTCTATAAGGACAAAATAGCAGAAACAAGCTGCAGTCGGTCACAATTTGCCAGTTTACCATCAAAAACTCGTGTACTATACCCTTGCTCGGCCACGTTCGGCCTTGTTCGGCCACGTTCAGTCATGTTCGGTCAAATTTTCTAATGACAAAATAGCGAAAACAAGGACTAGTTGGTCATGATTTCCCAGTTTCCCATCAAAAACTCATTTGTTATAGCATAGGTCCCATGATCGGCAACGTCAGTCGATCAGGTTGGGGCCGTAGGCACTTGCTACGTCTATGTTTGGTCCTACATTGTAGGGACAAAATAACGGAAACGGGCAGCAGTCTGTCACGATTTGCCAGTTTTCCATCAAAAACTCGTGTATTATAGCCTTGCTCGACCACGTTCAGCCATGTTTAATCATGCTTTGTAATGACAAAATAGCAAAAACAAGCCCTAGTTTGTCACAATTGGCCAATTTGCCATCAAAAACTTGAGTATTAGCCTAGGTCCCATGATTGGCAACGTCGGTCGACCAGGTTGGGGCCGTGGGCACTTGCAATAGTCTTGTTCGGTCATATTATGTAGGGACGAAACTGCAGAAACAAGCCACAGTCGGTCACGATTTGCCAGTTTCATATCAAAAGCTCGTGTATTATAGCCTTGCTAGGTCATGTTCGGCCACGTTCGGCCATGTTCAGTCATGCTTTGTAATGACAAAACAACAAAAACAAGCCCTAGTTGGTCACGATTTGTCAGTTTCCCATCAAAAACTCGTGGATTATAGCCTAGGTTCCATGATCGGAATCGTCGGTCGACCAGGTTGGGGACGTGGGCACCTGCTACGGCCATGTTCGGTTGTATTATCTATGGTCAAAATAGCGGGAACAAGCCGCAGTCGGTCACGATTTGCTAGTTTCCCATAACAAATTTGTGTATTATAGCATTGCTCGACCATGTTCGACCACGTTTGGCCATGTTTGATCATACTTTGTAATGATAAAAAAGCAGAAACAGGCCCTTGTTGGTCACGATTTGCCAGTTTCCCGTCAAAAACTCATGGATTATAGCCTAGGTCCCATGATCGACACCGTCGATCGACCAAGTTGAGGTCGTGGGCACTAGATACGGCCATGTTCGGTCGTATTATGTATGGACAAAGTAGCGGAAACAAGCCGCATTCGGTCACAATTTGCCAGTTTCCCCTCAAAAACTCATGTATTATAGCCTTGCTCAGCCATGTTTGGCCATGTTCGACCACGTTCGACCATCTTCGGTCATACTTTGTAATGACAAAACAACAGAAACAAGCCCTAGTTGGTCAAGATTTGTTAGTTTCCTATAAAAAATACGTGTATTATAGCCTAGGTCCCATGATTGGCACCGTCGATCGACCAGGTTGGGGTCGTGCGCTCTTGCTACGGCCATGTTCGGTCGTACTCTATAGGGACAAAATAGCGGAAACAAGCCGCAGTTGGTCACTATTTGCCAGTTTTCCATCAAAAACTCGTGTATTATAGCCTTGTTTGGCCATCTTCGGCCATGTTTGGTCATACTTTGTAATGAAAAAATAGCGAAAACAAGCCCTAGTAAGTCCCGATTTACCAGTTTCCAATCTAAAACTCGTTTATTATAGCCTAGGTCCCACGATCGACATCGTCAATTGACCAGGTTGGGGCCGTGGGCACTTGCTACAACCATGTTCGGTCATGCTTTGAAATGAAAAAATAGCTGAAACAAGCCCTAGTCAGTCATGATTTGTCAGTTTTCAATCAAAAACTTGTGTATTATAGCCTACGTCCCACGATCAGCATCGTCAGTCGACCAGGTTGGGGCCGTGGGCACTTGCTACGGCCATGTTAAGTCGACCAGGTTGGGGTCGTGTATTATAGCCTTGCTCAGCCATGTTTGGCCATGTTCGACCACGTTCGGCCATTTTCGGTCGTACTTTGTAATGACAAAACAACAAAAACAAGCTCTAGTTGGTCATGATTTGCCAGTTTCTCATTAAAAACTCGTTTATTATAGCCTACGTCCCATGATTGGCACCGCCGGTCGACCAGGTTTGAGCCGTGGGCTCTTGTTACGGCCATGTTCAGTCGTACTCTATAGGGACAAAATAGTAGAAACAAGCAGCAATTGGTCAGGATTTGCCAGTTTCTCATAAAAAAAACTCGTGTATTATAGCCTTTCTTGGCCACGTTTGGCCATGTTCGATCATACTTTGTAATGACAAAATAGCGGAAACAAGCCCTAGTTGGTCATGATTTGTCGGTTTCCCATCAAAAACTCGTGTATTATAGCCTAGGTCCTATGATCGGCAACGTCAGTCAACCAAGTTGGAGCCATGGGTTGTTGCTACGATCGTGTTCGGTCATATTATGTAGGGACAAAATAGCAGTAACAAGCCGCAGTCGGTCACGATTTGCCAGTTTCCCATCGAAAACTCGTGTATTATAGCCTTGTTCGGCCATGTTTGGTCATACTTTGTAATGACAAAATAGCGAAAGCAAGCCCTAGTAATTCACGATTTGCCAGTTTCCAATCTAAAACTCGTGTATTATAGCCTAGGTCCCACGATCGACATCGTCAGTCAACCAGGTTGGGGCCGTTGGCACTTGCTACAGCCATGTTCGACCATACTTTGTAAGGACAAAATAGCTGAAACAAGCCCTAGTCAGTAACGATTTGTTAGTTTTCAATCAAAAACTCGTGTATTATAGCCTAGGTCCCACGATCGGCATCATCAGTTGACCAGGCTGGGGCCGTGGGCACTTGCTATGACCACGTTTGGTCGTACTCTGTAGGGACAAAATAGCGGAAACAAACCGCAATCGGTCACAATTTGCCAGTTTACCATTAAAAACTCGTGTATTATAGCATTGCTTAGTGACTTTCGACCATCTTTGGCCATACTCTGCAATGCAAAATAGAGGAAACAAGTCCTAGTTGGTCACGATTTGCCAGTTTCCCATCAAAAACTTCTGTATTATAGCCTAGGTCCCACGATCGGCAACGTCGGTCGACCAGGTTGGGGCCGTGGGCACTTGCTGCAGCCATGTTCTGTCGTATTATGTAGGAACAAAATAGCATTAACAAGCTGCAGTCGGTCACGATTTTCCAGTTTCCCATCAAAAACTCGTGTATTATAACCTTGCTCGGCCATGTTAGGCCATGTTTGGCCAAGTTCAGTCATGCTTTGTAATCATAAAACAGCGAAAACAGGCCCTAGTCGGTCACGATTTGCCAGTTTTCCATCAAAACTCGTGTATTATAGCCTTGCTCGGCCATGTTCGGTCACGTTCGGCCATGTTCGGTCATACTTTGTAATGACAAAACAGAGGAAACTAGCTCTAGTTGGTCACGATTTGTCAATTTCCCATAAAAAACTTGTGGATTATAGCCTAGGTCCCATGATCGGCACCTGCTACGGCCATGTTCGGTCGTATTATGTAGGGACAAAATAGTGGAAAAAAGCTATAGTCTGTCACGATTTGCCTGTTTC
This sequence comes from Erythroxylum oxycarpum, assembly GCA_025629785.1. Classification (NCBI taxonomy): domain Eukaryota; kingdom Viridiplantae; phylum Streptophyta; class Magnoliopsida; order Malpighiales; family Erythroxylaceae; genus Erythroxylum; species Erythroxylum oxycarpum. The sequence goes on along the minus strand of JAOTAZ010009007.1, from coordinate 1,125 downwards.
CCATCAAAAACTCGTGTATTATAGCCTTGCTCGACCATGTTCGGCCACGTTTGGCCATATTCGATCATATTTTGCAATGACAAAACGGTGGAAACAAGCCGTAGCTGGTCACGATTTGCCAGTTTCCCATCAAAAACTTGTGGATTATAGCTAAGGTCCCATGATCGACAATGTTGGTCGACCAGGTTGGGGCAATGGACAATTGCTACGGCCGTGTTCGGTCATACTTTATAATGACAAAATGGCGGAAACAAGCCCTAGCTGGTCACGATTTGCTTGTTTCCCCTAAAAAACTTGTGGATTATAGCTAAGGTCCCATGATCGGCAACGTCGGTCGACCAGGTTGGGGTAGTGGGCAATTGCTACGGCCGTATTCGGTCATATTATGTAGGGACAAAATAGTGGAAATAAGCCGCAGTCGGTCACGATTTGCTAGTTTCCCATCAAAAACTCGTGTATTATAGCCTTGCTTGGCCATGTTTGGTCATACTTTGTAATGAAAAAACAGCGAAAACAAGGCCTAGTTGGTCACGATTTGCTAGTTTCCCATCAAAAACTCGTGGATTATGGCCTAGGTCCCATGATCGACAATGTTGGTCGATCTGGTTGGGGCCGTGGGCACTTCCTACTGTTGGATCGCGTACAGTCCGAGTATTCAAAATACGCTGTAGAAAAGACCGTACAAAAACATTACGTATAATCGAAAACACGAAAGATAAACAAAAATACCTTATTTGCGTCAATAGGTTGCTTCTTTTCAGATTCCAAGACACTGCAAATCGAGAATGCCCTCTACCGGTATCCACACGAGCATGCACGATCCGGGCTGCGGCTGTAGTGTGCTAGCATGTCCCGAAACACTTTCCAAACACCGCACGATCTTTCTCTCGGATGGCGGCTAGGGTTTTGTGACAATGGTGTACACTTTTCACTTCACCTAATAAGGCATAAGTTTCTCTATTTATAGAGAAACCCTAATCTCATTAAAGGCCCAATTAGTTTCGGCCCATTATATCTCATATAATAAAAGCCCGAAAACTTAATTCAGTCTAGCCCAATAAATATATCCACATATATTTATTCAATGCCTAATAGATTAGGCCCAAGAGAATAAGCCCAGATCAC
>JAOTAZ010008652.1:0-19138 GCA_025629785.1 Erythroxylum oxycarpum | reverse complement strand
AATGTTTTCAGGATTTATTTCCATCAAAAACTCAACAAACCTCAGCAATCTAGCCAATGCCAAATCTGTGTTCTCCAACACAGACATTCCCAGCAGCACACAATAAATTCTCAAATAAATAGTCAATCACCTCGAAAACACTTTTCCTTTCTCATAGACATTCACAAACGTCTTAGAGACATGTCGGTGAAAGAAAATCCGAAAAACCATTTTTCTAGAATTTATTCTCGAATTTATAGTCATGCCTGTTCCAGAAACGTGTACAAAGACAGCAACTAGCACATTAGGGAATAAATTAGCAAAACCATATCAAATGACATTGATAAATTAATTCCTTCTACAGACATATTCCATAACACCTTATGAACATATCTGAGCAAGAAAATTTCGAAAATCATATCTCTATACTGAATTCGAAATTAGCACAGTAAACATGCATCATCGTCAAATTCACTAAGCAACTCCAACCTAGGCATGGTTACTTCTTTATATACGACACAAGTGGCTCTGATACCACTGTAGGAAAATCCCGGTGTGTCCATCACATGGACACGGTGCGGAAAACAAAAAGTTTTGTCCCGGGACCTTCCCGAAACCCAGGATCGATGTGTCTATATAACTAGGTCAAACAATAACGACCAATGGAGCCCGTCTCTAACGGTATCCACGCAGAGGTCGGAGAACCTAACCGGGACAAACCCTTTTTTTCTAACACTAACCTATCATTAAACTCATTTTACAAAACTCAGTATAGCTCAAGACACAACTTACTTGAGTTTGTAACCGAATTTCAGCAGTGAAACTGCCAAGCAAAATTTCGGTGGTTGGAAAGAAATAGCACAATGAAACAGAAACAAACACTAGCTAGATAAAAAGGATGATACTTATGTAAGAACCAAAACAATGTTCCAGTGATGAGTGAAACAAAGGAGAGCTTAGTGATGAAGATTTTCGGTGAAGACTTGTTGGATCCCGCTTGATTCTGGAATCCAATGCTTAGTTCCTTATAATACTTGAGTGTGGTTCCTTGCAATCTCCTTAACCATCATCGATTCATCTTCTTGCTTTGATATCACAAATGTTGGATCCCGCTTATTTCCGAAACCCAACTATTGCTCTGATACCACAAATGTTGGATCCCGCTTATTTCTGGAACCTAACTCTTGCAAAATACCATAAAAATGAGCATGGTTCCTTGTAGGGTTATTTCCATGGATCCTTATTAGGCATTATTCCTCAAGGGTGGCATGCCCACGATAGTCAGACATCAAAACAAATATATTACCTCAACTCAACCATTTTATAAGGAAGTCAATACTAAACATACACAACCGAAACTACTTCAATCTATCATTCCATTTCTAAAGCTACAGAGTTTGAAAAACTTTATTTACATATCAAAAGCCACACTATTGGCTTATTACAAAATAAAAAATAACAATATTGAAGAAAATTCCCTTAGGCTCTTGATCACTTAATCTCTTAGCTATCACCTAAAGATGAGACAGAAAGAGGTAAGCTTGAAAGCTCGTAGGTAACAATTTATAATAGAAAAATAAGCAAAAATTATTGAAAACATTCATTTGCTATAGCAAACTCTTGTTGAAAAATCCACAAGGCATTTGTTTCTTAAATTCTCATCATGTAGTAAAATTTTACAAACCACAAAACATGAATGCATCATACTTGTTCACATATCATAAGCACATCAGAATGGTTTGGGTAGATCCATAAACATGACGGACTACACAATCCCACATAATGGTCTTGTGTAGTTGTAAACTTGAAGGAGTCCATGAAGGAGCTCCGTGCCACTAGCAGGCAGGTGGGAGAAACATTTAACTTGGTCAACATGCACGTGATGATTCTTGAGGGACCACCACAAACCCACATAACATATAATACACGACTTGTAAACTCCTTGCCCAATGACACTTTTCTTGAAAGTTTGCTTTTCATATACTTGCTATAACTTGAAAATCATTTCTGAAAACTTGATTTCATAAGCACGCATCTTTTCAAAAGAATCATTCGCAAAAACTTTTCATCAATCATCACACAATTCATCAAGTAAACATATAGCAGATTTCACAAATCATTCAAAAGCAATAGATGCAACACTTATGATGTAGTAGAAATCAATAAGTTTTTTTGATTTAAAGAAAAACAAAAGTGGCTTATTTACTTTATTATAAACTAGTACCCACCTTGATTTCCTTGCTTAGATACTTGCTCAAAATGCCTCTTCTCTTTGCAAACAACCTGAGGTATCAAAGGTTCTTTCCTGCTGTAGCTTTAATGTGTACTCCGTGAGATGATCTAACTGAAAGAGGCCTCTATGCCCCCTTGGTTCTTCACCAAATGAAGAAATCTTTGGCTCAATTGGAGTCTTCTCTTCCTCTACTTTTTTCTCTTCTTGATCAACCTCAAAATCTCTCTTGAAGGCTAAGGAAATTGAAACCCTAGCTTGTTTTCTCTTCTTTCTCACTTTCATTCTTTTATGTGCTTCTCTCTCTTCTCTCTTTTCTCATCCACACATCTAGTTTCTTTTCCCCTCCCGCAATTCACATTTTTCTTCTTTATCTATAAGCAAGACAACACTTTTCTTCCAATTATGTTCTTAATGATTGAGAATTATCCAATTTTCCCTTACATTTATGCCTTATGTCTTTTGTGCTTAAGTGTCTTGCCAAAAATATCCTTGAATATTCTTACATAACACTTTCTTCTAGAAAATGTTCTCTATTGTCTTAAACTTCTAATGACACTAAAATCATTCAATTTGGTTCAAAAATCTGAAAGTTGTAACCTAAACATTTCAGAGTATTGTTAGACTAAAACTATACCATATACCCAATTTCCATCTAGAATTTGAAAGTCTTAGAGACTGACATACAATTCACTTTCTTCAGATAATTTGTAGCTCTATGTCTCTAGTTTATCACAAGTCATAAATAATCTCATTTGGAGCCCTACAGATCAAGATATCATCAAAATACTGAAGTATGTTCAGTAGAATAACACCAATTCATAATATTTAAGAGCACACTCATTGTACCCATCTTACTTTTTTCACTCAATCTTTCTGAATTCATTTCAGATGGCTATTATTTTTTTTGGAGATGTAGAGAAATGTCTTAAAAGTCCAATGGTTAAAGAATCAAGTAATTTGGGTGTCTAGAGAAGAAGTTATGGCTAAAGAATCAAATATGTTTTTGTCCTCAATCATATTGAACCGGTCTTGGGAAAATTGCCATAAATTTTCCTAAAAATATTAGATTAAGGTGTTCTATAGATGGTTAGAAAGAGGACTTCAAGATCTCTAAGAACAATTCTATCATCTGAGGGGTCAAAAATAGGAACATACAATATGACGTCATTTATAGATGAAGTGATGTCATCAAATGATACAGAATTGGGAAAATTGCCATAACTTTCCCTACATATGTTAGATTAAGGTGTTCTTTAGATGGTTAGAAAGAAGACTTCAAGATCTACAAATTTTATAAAGACCTAAAAGATAATTTCCATCATTTATAGGGTCAAAAATAGGAATAAATGATATGACATCATTTATAGATGATGTGACATCATCAGATGATACAGAATTGGCAAAATTGCCATAACTTTCCTACAGTTATTAAATTAAGGTGTTCTTTGGATGGTTGGAAAGATGACTTCAAGATCTACAACTTTTATGAAGACTTGAAGACAAATTATATCATGTGAAGGGTCAAAAATGGAGCAGAAAATAGAAGATAGCAAAAGACAAACGACACATCATTGCAGACGCCACGTCATCACAAAAGACACGTCTCACAGACGACACGTCATCACATAAGAAGCAAAAAACAGAAGACAAGTCATCATAGAAAAACAAAACACAGATGACACATCAGCACATAAGAAACAAAACACAAACGACACGTCATCATAGACAACACGTGATCATAGAAGAAGCAAAATGCAGAAGATACATCTTCCTTTATAAGGACCATATCTTTCAGCTCAGATTTCCAAAATTCTCATACTATATATATCATTAGAAAAATAAATGAAATCCCTACAACATTTTATATGACAAATTTGTTTAAATATGTCTAAGTCAATCCAGAATTTCCCCTAAAGTTAGAGCACGAATTTTATATTCATCTCCCAATGTACTACACCTAGTTCTCAAATTCATGACAAATTTTGAGATTTTGAGAGATAGAATTTAAATTCAATGTTTGCATATGAAATGTAGCCATATGTTTCTAGTTTAATCCAAATTAAGAATCATCTCATTCGGATAGCTAGAAAAAAAGTTGTGGCTAAAATACTAAAGCATACTCAGTGAACATTTTCTAGACCAATTACCAATTTGTTTAAAAAATCTTTCCTTAACGCAACTCATACCAAAATCACCTTTACTACTTCATTTACTCCTCATTCTCAACTTTATTTCAAATCAGTACCATCCATAAATAAAATGTAGTCCATGATTAATCATGAACACTAATAACAAAACATACACATATATGCATATCCTTCATCAACTTGCTACACAAATTCAACTCCATTTTCGCTTTCATTTTACTTCTATCATCTTAACTCTTCCCATTTCTCATTCCCTACTTTACTCTTGTCTATCATTTCTTGGTTCAAAATTTTTTGATTCATTTTTTCTTTACTTATGATTAATCATAAAAATTTCTCATTTAATAGTTCTAATCTTCCAAGAAAAGTTTGGAGTCTAACAATTCTCTCTCGTTTAAAAAATTTTGTCCTCGAAATTCTTACCTGACTGTTCTCCTCATATTAACAATAATGTCACCTCAAATTTAAGAATCCAATCACATAGTTGGATACTTTACATCAAACATAATGCATAAACTCTTAGTAGCTTATTCTACATTTCATGCTTGAGTTTCCATCAGCAATAAGACTCCAATACTCACTTTTAAATCATTTCATAATGATTTCTAATTTTTTTCTTCATTGATGATTTTTAATATAAAACTATCTTATTTGCTTAACCTAATTCAGTGAAATTCTTCTTTGAAAAAAAAATTTCTTGTTACAATCATCTATACTGTTCGTACAATCTTTATCAATCAACTGTTATTATCTTCCCATTATAGGTGTGTATCATCAAATTAATCCCATTCTATCCAGAGATTTATTTCCCGCAATCACCAATTTATATCTTACACAAATGATGCTTGGATCTCCATTGGTCTTTGACAATATTTGCATTAACTCTTCTCATTTAATTCTTCATGTTTTCCTTAATCTCATTCACACATAAAATTCTATCTTGTATGCATTTCTAACTTTCTTCATACTAAATATCATTTCATTCATCTCATAATAAGTCCTTTATGTCTATTTCATTTCCCCTTTACTATTTCCTCATTTCTATCTCATTTTCCTATTGTCATCTTTTTTATTTTCCTTATGCATATCCTCAATCAACTCCAAATCATTGATCCCTAATCATCGTGACATTCTGATTTAATATCACAGACATATTCTTATGCTAAATCATAACTTTTATCACCTTAATTAAACAATCATGTTCAATTCCTAGTTCAACCTTTCAATTTCTCTTTACTTGTACTCCTTAAATCTTATCATTTCTACCTATGTCTCTATTTCTTTCTCAGTCAATTTAGGAAAACCTTTTTACATCCATATCAATTCAAAGACATATCCACAACGAGATTCCGTCTCCTTATTCGTTGACATAAGCACAAATACTGAATCTGTGTCTAACTTATAAGACTATGCCATATTTCTTATTGCTAAATATCCACAACTTTCCTTACCAAACACTCTATCAGGACACCATTCTTTTGACTAAGTCTATTGGCCCACTCGTTACAATCACTCTTGCGATTGACACATATTTTGAAAGTTGCCTATGTAAGATCCTAATACTGGGCTCTGATACCACAAATGTTGGATCCCGCTTATTTCCGGAGCCTAACTCTTGCAAAAAAATGAAACGTGAGCGTATTCCCATGAAATCTACTGAACCATCATCTATTCAGTCAAAAAGAACATACACAATCGAAACTATTTTAATCTATCATTTTATTTCTAAAGATACAAAGTTTGAAAAACTTTATTTACATATCAAAAGCCACACCATTGGCTTATTACAAAATACAAAAATAACAATATTGAAGAAAATTCCCTTAGGCTCTTGATCACTTGATCTCTTAGCTATCACCTAAAAATGGGACAAAAAGGGGGTGAGTTTAAAAGCTCTTGAGTAACAGTTTATAACAAAAAATAAGCAAAATACATTGAAAACATTCATTTGTTATAGCAAACTCTTGTTGAAAATTCATGGCTTGTTAACTCGTTGCCCAAAATGGCACTTTTTTTTTTTGAAAACATGGTTTTCATATACTTGCTATAACTTGAAAATCATTTCTGAAAACTTGATTTCATAAACTTGCATCTTTTCAAAAGAATCATTCACAAAGACTTTTCATCAATCATCACACATTTCATGAAGCAAACATATAGTAGATTTCACAAATCATTCAAAAACAATAGATGCAACACTTATGATGCAGTAGAAATCAGTAAGTTTTTTTTATTTAAAGAAAAACAAAAGTGGTTTATTTACTTTATTATAAACTTGAACCCACCTTGATTTCCTTGATTAGAGACTTGTTTAAAATGCCTCTTCTCTTTGCAAACAACCAGAGGTATCAAAGGTTCTTCCCTACTATATCTATAATGTGCACTCTGTGAGATGATCTAACTGAAATAGGCCTTCAAGACCCCCTTGGTTCTTCACCAAATAAAGAGATCTTTGGCTCAATTGGAAGCTCTTCTCTTCCTCTATCTTTTTCTCTTCTTGAACAACCTCAAAATCTCTCTTGAAGGCTAAGAAAATTGAAACCCTAGCTTGTTTTCTCTTCTTTCTCTCTTTCATTCTTTTTCACGCTTCTCTCTTTTCTCTATTTTCTCATCCATGCATCTAGCTTCTTCTCCCCTCCCCCAATTCACGTTTTTCTACTTTATCTATAAGCAAGACAACACTTTTCTTCCAGTTATGCCCCTAATGATTGAGAATTGTCTAATTTTCCCTTCCATTTATACCTTATATCTTTTGTGCTTAAGTGACTTGCCAAAAATATCCTTGAAAATTCTTACATAAGACTTTCTTCTAGAAAAATGTTCTCTGTTGTTTTAAGCATCTAATGACACCAAAATCATTAAATTTGGTTCAAAAATCCAAACGTTGTAACCCAAACATTTTAGACTATTGTTAGACTAAAATAGTACAATATACCCGACTTCCATCCAGAATTTGAAAGTCTTAGAGAATGAATTACAATTCACTTTCTTCAGATATTTTGTAGCTCTACGTCTCTTGTTTATCACAAGTAAGAAATCATCTCATTTGGAGCTCTAAAAATAAAAATATCATCAATTTACTAAAACATGTTCAGTAGAATAACACAAGTTTATAATATTTAAGAGCACGCTAACTGTACCCCTCCAACATTTTTCAATCAATCTATATGAATTAATTTAAGATGGCTCTAATTTTTTTTGGAGATGTAGAGATATGTCTTACGAGTCCAATGGTTTAAGAATCAAGTTATTTGGGTGTCAAGAGAAGATGTTATAGCCAAAGAATCAAATATGGTCTTGTCCTCAATCATATTGAACTATTCTTGGGAAAATTTCCATAACTTTCCCTATAGATATCAGATTAAGGTGTTCTATGAATAGTTGGAAAGAGGACTTCAAGATCTACAACTTTCATAAACACCTAAAAGACAAATTTTATCATCTGATGGGTAAAAGATAGGAACAAACAAAATGACATCATTTATAGATGAAGTGACATCATCAGACGATATAGAATTGGGAAAATTGCTATAACTTTCCCTACAGATATCGGATTAAGGTGTTCTTTAGATGGTTGGAAAGAAGCTTTCAAGATATACAACTTTTATGAAGACCTAAAAGAAAATTCTATTATCTGAGGGTCAAAAATAGGAACAGATGATATGAAACCATTTATAGACGAAGTGACATCATCATACAATACAGAATTGGGAAAATTGTATAACTTTCCCTATCGATATTGGATTAAGGTATTCTTTGAATGGCTGGAAAGAGGACTTCAAGACCTACAACTCTCATGAAGACCTTAAAGACAAATTATATCGTTTAAAGGGTAAAAAATGGATCATAAGATAGAAGATAACAAAATATAGATGACACGTCATCACAGACGACACATCATCAAAAAAGATACATCATCACAGAAGACACGTCATCACAAAAGAAGCAAAACACAAATGACAGGTCATCACAGGTGACATGTCATCACAGACGACACGCCATCACAGAAGAAGCAAAACATAGACGACACATCATCATAGAAGAAGCAAAACACAGACGACACATCAGCACAAAGAAATAAAACACAGACAACACGTCATCATAGAAGAAGAAAAACATAGAAGAAGCAAAACGCAAAAGATATATCTTCCTTTATAAGCACCATAACTTTCAGTTCAGATGTCCAAATTCTCATACGATATACCGTTGGAAGGATAAAAGAAAGCCCTACAACTTTCTAGATGACAACTTTGTCTATATCTATAAAGATCAATCCAAAATTTCACCTAAAGTCAGAACACGAATTTTATATTCATCTCCTAATATACTGCACCCAGTTCTCAAATTCATGAAAAATTTTAAAATTCTTAGAGATAGAATTTAAATTTGATGTCTTCATAAAAAATGTAGCCATATGTTTCTAGTTTAATCCAAATCAAGAATCATCTCATTCAGATAACTAGAGAAAGTTGTGGCTAAAATACTGAATGAACATTTTCTAGATCAACTACCAATTTGTTTCAAAAATCTTTCCTTAACACAACTTATGCCAAGATCACGTTGACTACTTCATTTACTCCTCATTCTCAACTTCATTTCAAATCAGTATCATCCATAAAGAAAATATAGTCCATGATTAATCATGAACACTAATAACAGAACATACACATATATACATAACCTTCATCAACTTACTACATAAATTCAACTTCATTTTCGCTTTCATTTTACTTCTACCTATCATCTTAACTCTTCCCATTTCTCATTCCCTACTTTACTCATGTCTATCATTTCTTGGTTTAAAAATTTTTCATTCATTTGTTCTTTACTCGTGACTAATCATAAAAATTTCTCATTTAATAGTTCTAATCATTCAAGAAAAGTTCGAGGTCCAACAAGACCAAAGCCATTTTGAAGAACAACAAGAGCTATAGTGATCTAGTGTACATACGAGTATTAGTCACCTAGTGACACATGGCTGCATGCATGTGAGCCATCTGTCACTCATATAAGACTGCCACATGTCACACTATAATTTAGCCATTTGTCACATATATATAATCGCCACGTGTCACTATATAATTAGTCCAAAATATCCCAATTTTTTTGAAAATTTCTAAAATTCACCAAAAATTCCGAAATAATAATAAGACTCTTTAAATAAACTTTTAACGCAAATAATCCGTGATTTGCATTTTTAATCGCATTTATAAATCAATTATACCCAAACAATGCCAATGAATGCATGTACAAATTTTTTTGTGTATCAAAATAAATATTCACATATGTGTGAATATACAATGATGCATGAGCATGAATTATGCTTCCTAATTTCTCGTTAATCTCTAATAAACTCCATTTTAAGCCTAATTCAAGTAACAGGATGTTACAAGTTGGGCTCCAGAATCGGGGTCCAACAGTTGTGGTATCAGAGCAATTAGGTTTATGTCCAAGTGTGGAACTAAGTTTAGGAGTATCCTAGGCTAGAATGGGTAGTTTTGATTTACGAAATGAACATGCATTATTTGTTTTTAAACGAACAACTTGCATTGTTTTGAAGAGGACAAAGAGACTTCAATGAGACTACAAATCTCGAAGAGGGTAAAGCATGGCTAAAGAGGACAGAGAGAGTCCTAATTCATATGAAGTGCAATGATGAAGAGAAACTGGACTATGCAGTTAGTTTGCTACAAGGGGATGCACTCTACTGGTAGGAATCAATGCCCCAAAGTCAAATTATGCCTCTAGTACTATCATGGAGAGATTTTGTAGAAGTTTTTCGGAAGAAATACCTTTCGAGGGTTTATATCCAAGAAAAGGCTAGGGAGTTTCTAAATCTAACACAGAGGGATATGAGTGTGAGTGAGTATGAGCTGAAGTTCACCCAGCTTTCCCAGTATGCAACCGATGTTATGGTAAATGAGGAGGACCAGTGCCGCAAGTTTGAGGGGGGACTTCATCTAGGGATCAAGGAGAAGGTGCTGATCCATAATTTCTATGACTATTAGCTATTGGTAGATGTGGCCCTCTAGGAAGAGAAACTAGAGAGCATCAAATATGAAGTTAGTAAGAAGAGGAAGGGCTGGGAACAGTCTGATAAGAAGGGAATGAGTGCTCTAACGCCTGAGAGAAGCACAAGACTTACCATACACAAAGTGAAGTGGGAAGTAGCGGCCCTACCAAGAACAAATAGGTAAGGGCAATTTCAGGGCAAGCCTCAAGTGTGGGAGGCACGGGAAGAACGAGGAGGAGTAGATACACAAACCCCTAATGTGAGCATTGTGGGAAACTTCATAAAGGAGAGTGTTTCAAGTTACTTGGAGCATGCTTTCGATGCAGAGAGAAAGGACACATGATCAGGGGTTGTCCCCAAGCAATAAGGCAAAAGGGGCCGCAGTCGCAAGCCCTAAGGAGAGCAAAAACAGTGGAACCCAGGCTAGTCACAAAGGTGGGTAGTTCTGGAGCTACAAAGAAGGCTATTCCTTCAGGGAGGCCGGGTATAGAATGGCTCCAGCCGAACTAAAGGAGCTCAAGGAACAGTTGGAGGAACTATTAGATAAGGGGTATACTACCGAGTTCGTCACCATAGAGAGTGTCGGTTCTATTTGTTAGGAAGAAGGATTGGACATGGCGCATGTGCATTGATTACCAAAGACTCAACAAGGTGACTATTAAGAATAAGTATCCTTTGCCTTGGATTGATGACTTGTTTGACCAGTTACAGGGATCAAGGGTCTTTTCAAAGATTGATCTCAGGTCAGATTATCATCAGCTCAGCATCAGGGAGTCTGATGTGAAGAAGATAACCTTCAGAACACGTTATGGGCATTATGAGTTTCTAGTCATGCCCTTCGGATTGACCAATGCTCCGACTGCACTCATGGATCTTATGAATAGGGTCATCAAGGAGTATCTGGATCAGTTTTTTATAGTGTTTATTGATAACATTCTACTTTATTCCAAGAGTGAAAGGAAATATAAGGAACACCGCAGGAGAGTGTTGCAGATATTGAGGGAGAAGGAACTTTATTCCAAATTTAGCAAGTGTGAATTCTAGCTTCACGAAGTGACTTTCCTTGGATATGTGATTTTTAGAGATGGGGTATATGTTGATTAAGGAAAATTAAAGAAGTGCTGAATTGGCATGCACTGATGATAGTGGCAAAAGTGAGGAGTTTTCTGCGATTGACAGGCTATTATTGAAGATTTGTTGAAGGATTCTCGATGATAGCGACTCTGATGACCAAGTTGTTGAGGAAGAATCAGAAGTTTATCTGAGTGAGGAATGTCGGCAAAGTTTTGAGGAACTCAAACGCAGATTAACAAGGCCTCTAGTTTTGATTTTGCCTACTGGAGATGAGAGTTATACAGTTTATAGTGATGCTTCAAAAAAATGTTTAGGCTATGTATTGATGCAAGGAGACAAGGTAATAGTTTATGCTTCGCAGCAGCTAAAGCCTTATGAACTAAATTATCCGACCTATGATTTGGAATTGGCAGTAGTGGTTTTTTCCTTGAAGATTTGGAGACATTATTTGTATGGGATGTAGACGAAGATTTTTACAAATCCTAAAATTCTCAAGTATTTGTTGAGTCAAAAGGAACTAAATTTGAGACAGAGAAGGTGGTTGGAGCTAATCAGGGATTATGACTTGTTAATTGAATACCATCCAGGAAAGGCGAATGTGGTGGTTGATGTCTTGAGTAGGAAATCCTCTATAGCTTATGTTCAAACAATGTATCTGTCGTTATTGGAAGAAATGGTGAAGCTTAGAATAAGTTTGAAACAGGAGGAACCTGATTGTGTTATTACCAATTTCTGAGTGAGACCAATACTCAGAGAGAAAGTCAAGGAATTATAAGCACAGGATGCAGAATTAAGTAAGCTCTGAGAAAAAATTCAGAATGGCAAGAAATCTGAAGTGGTAGTGAGGGATGATGGACTTATGGTTGTCGGAAACAAATTTTGTATTCCAAATGTCAAGGAAGTAAAGGATGAAACACTAGATGAGGTATACAATATGCCTTGTGCCATGCACCCAGGTAGCACTAGGATGTATAAAGACTTGAAAGAGCATTTCTGGTAGAAGGCCATGAAGAGAGATATAGGAGAATATGTGAGCAAGTGTCTAGTGTGTCAGCAAGTCAAGGACGAATACCAAACACCTTTTGGAAAGTTAAGGCCATTGTCCATTTCTGAGTGGAAGTGGCAAAGGATAACTATAGATTTTTTGATGGGTTTGCCTAAGACTAGTAGGAAGCATGACGCCATATGGGTATTGTTGATCGTTTGACGAAGTCAGCCCATTTTCTGGCAATTAAATAGGCTGATTCTCTGCATGTGCTAGCAAAGAAGTATGTTGATGAGATAGTAAGATTACATAGGGTTCCAAATTCTATAGTCTCTGACAAAGATCCTCGATTTACATCGAGATTCTGGGGAAACTTACAAGGGGCTTTCGAAATCAAGTTGAATTTTAGCACAGCTTTTCATCCCCAAAAGGATGGTCAATCTGAGAGGACCATTCAGACTCTTGAGGGAATGCTCAAGGCAAATGTGATGGACTTTAAAGGAGCTTGGGATGAGCATTTGCCATTGGTTAAATTTGTTTACAATAATTTGTACCATTCGAGCATTCAGATGGCTCGTTACGAAGCATTGTATGGAAGCAGGTGTAGAACTTCGATATGATGGGATTAAGAAGGAGAAAGGAAATTGATAGGATAAGAGTTACTGCAGATGATAGTGGATAAGGTCAATTTGATTAAGCAATGACTTAAGTTAGCACAGGATAGAATGAAAAGTTATACTAATGCATACCGAAAGGAGATGGAGTATGAAGTTGATGAGAAAGTTTTTCTTAAGACTTCTCCTTGGAAAAGAGTCATGAGGTTTGGCAAGAAGGGTAAGTTAAGTCCGAGATTTATGGGTCCCTATGAGATTGTAGAGAGGATCGGACCGCTAGTCTATAGGTTTATGCTGCCACCAAAATTGTCACAGATACATGATGTCTTTCATGTTTCCATGCCGAGTAGGTATAGATTGGATCCCTACCACATCATTCAGACCATCGAGGTTCAGTTGAGAGATGATCTGAGTTATGAGGAGTTCCTAGTGGAGATCTTGGAAACCAAGGAAAAGGTCCTTAGGAACAAGACAGTTCAACTAGTCAAAGTCCTGTGGAGAAACCATTCTATGGAAGAGGCTACGTAGGAGCCCTTGGAAGCCATAAGGGAAAAGTATCCACACCTCTTCAACGATTCAGGTAAGAATTTCAAGGATGAAATTCTTTTATGAGGGGGAGAAATGTTTACTTTGAAATTTTTTCATGATAAATAAGCATGATTAGATTAATTTTGGAGTATTGCTAGATTAATTTATGTTGGAATTAATTAGCATACTAATGTGAGTAAGATAATATGATGTAAGTAGATGGAATTAATGTTTAACGCGGTAAGTTTGCATAAAGGGTATGATAGGAAGATCACTTAAGCTTAAAAACCTTAAAGCATTAAAAGATGGGCGAAATGGACATTATGGAATCATTAAGAGTATGAAGGGGAGAAAGAAGACTTGTCTTGCATTTGGAAGAGAGAGAAAATGAAATTAATGAAAGAAGGGAGAGAGTTTCATGAGTTTAGAGGAAAAAAAGAAGAGTTATGCTAGGTTGTGATTTTTTTTAACCTTCAAGAGGGATTTTGAGAGCGATCAAGAAGGGAAAAAGGAAGGGGCAGGTTAAAGCTTCCATTATAGCCAAGAAAAACATTATTTGGTGAAGATTTAAGGTAAGTTGATGTCTAATCTTTTGGGTTTTTGGAAGAGTTTTGGTTCAAAGAGCTTAGGAAATGTATAGCTATAAGTATTCTAGGATCAATTTCATGCATTTGCTTCTTTGGGTTTTCCAATTTGAATGTCTATTGAATTGGAATTTTTGTAAATGTTGAAGAAAATCAAGAGTGGCAAGAGGAGAGGCACATGAAAGACAAGTTTTAAAAAATGTGCCATATGGGGAAAATGTTTTCAAGTTCATGAATTACATGTTATGTGGGTTTGTGTAGTCCATTCAAGAATTGTCACGTGCACATTGACCAAGTTAAAGGCTTCTCCCGCCTACCCACTAGTGGCATGGAGCTCCTTCATGGACTCCCTCAAGTTTACGACTACACAGAACCATCATATGGAATTGTGTAGTTCATCATGTTTATAGATCTGCTCAAACCATTATGATGTGCTAATGTGTTGACAAGTTTGACGAATGCTTGACTTATGTGAATTGTGAATTGGTTTGAAAATTTGAGACATATATGTTTTGTGAGAAATTGCTATGATTATGAAGTTTGTCAATGGTTTTTTCTTATTACCGATTATAAAGCTATTACCCACAAGCTTTCGAGCTCACCCCCTTTTTTCTTCCCATCTTTAGGTGATGAGCAAGACATCGAGTGATCGACTTGAGAGTCAAAGCATCACTCCAATTTACATATTTTGTTTTCAAGCTAGATTTTGTAAAATAGGGCTTTAGTCGCATTTTGAGCGATTCTAGTTATGTAAACTTGGTATTTTTGGATTATGATGTATTTGTGGCTCGAAATGCCCACTAAAGCGTTGTAAAACTCTTATTTTGATGTAAATGAAATACATATGCATTATGCTTGTTTATGGCTTTTCAAGCCTTTACATTGCTAATTTCAAGTTTTCATAAGTGAGGGAATTGTGTTCTGAATTAAAGGGAAATTTTGGAATAATCTAGGTAGAACTAATAAAAATTGTCATCTTGCAAGTTGTAGATGATCTTTCAAGTTTTCCAATGACATAAAGTTTGTAATTTTTGGATATCGGAGTGGAAAGTTATGATCATTACAAGTTGTGATGTTGCATGGGATGTGTGTATAGGATAGTTATGGAGAATTATGGAAAATTGAGGTTTTGTTTTGATGAATCGAATGGGTTGAGAATTCAGAGTTTGATGAGAAAAATTTGGTGTTTGAGTTTTTATGAAGTGAGTTTTCACTAAAAGAGTTGGATTTGGGAAGATTTTGAGTGAATACAACGTTAGATTGGATGTAGGAAGCATTGAAGAGGTTTTGGAGGAGTTTGGGGAACCCCTATGTCCATTAGACGGACTTTAGGTCTGTTAAACGAACCTTCTTCAGTGAAAAATGACTCCCAAGCCCGTCTATGTCCATTAGGTAGACATGTATGTCCGTTTAACAGACATTCAAGGGATAGCTACAATAAATTGCGATTTAGAGGCAGAATCTCACTTTGTGGTCTTCATCAAAGTTATAGATCTAGAAGTCGGCTTTCAACCGTCAAAGAACGAACTCAATCCAACATCTTTATTGAAGGTTATGGTAATTGCACCAAGATAGGTACAATATGATTGAGGGTATAAATATGTTCGATTGTTTGGGACATAACTTCCTCATCTGACCTCCAAATGAAGTGATTCTTTAACCAATAGATTCCTAACACATACTTTATCTCTCCATAAAAATTTGCATCTTTAGGAGTTGATTTGAAAAAACTTGATGTAGAGAAAGTGAGGGGTTAGTTGGGAGAGCATGACTAGGGTATGAGCACACTTTTGCTTTTTAAGCATATCTTATTCTATAAAGCTCCAATTAAAATGGTTCTTGCTTCAAAACAAACTAGAGACTTAGAGCTACAATTCTTTGAAGAAGTCAACTTGTGCTTTTGGTGATTAACTAGTATGGGCACACCACCCTTGTGGGATGACGATTAATGAGGGTTCTTTGGAATAACCCTACAAGGGAACCCACTCATGCTATATGACTCCGAATAGTTGAGCTCCAAAATCGGGGCCCAACAATTGAAACCCCTCCCCCATAACATGCATCTTCCCAAGGGTGGGAAGAGCAAAACAAGAGGGGTTTGGACCGAGGGGCAACTCAAAGCGGATAATATCTATAAGCAGGTGGTCTAGGCTGTTAAAATATTAAACTTCAAAATCAAAACCACATCCCTCAATTTTGAAAACAATCAAGACCTAAGTAACAGGAAATTTGGATTGGTGACGGATTGGGTGTTTTAACTCAATGCCAAGCTATTGTAGGTAGTTAATTTGTGTATGTTTTCCATCAGCATGGTTTAGTACGGATTTTGTGAGCTACTAATGGTTGAACAAGCATAGAGGAGTGGCTAAGTATTGATGTAGCTCTATGAGATGGATAGTGATGTGTTGCTGGGAGACATACGGTTACATATGCTAGCTGGCCACTGTAACAATAATAAAGTGTTATGGTTAATTTTCAGTAAAGAGAGAAATGAAGAACAAAGAAAAGAGGGAGAGGGAAGAATCTAGAAAGAGGAGAGCGAAGGCAGAGAAATTTAGAGAGAGAGAGAGATATACAACTAATTCTTATTCTTATGTAATTCCCAAAACGGTTAAACTGCATATTGACATTTTATACATAACAATTCCTCCTACTTTAGAAAACCTTGTCTACAATGTTTAATAGGGGAAGTGTTTAGGAGGTTTACAGAATTGACCAAAAAGAAATAATCGTATTTTCTTTTTGACGAAATTGAAATTCTTTAATTACTTATTTCTTTAACGACATCACTGTAGTAGCGTTGTTAAAGAAGGAAACAAGATTATCAGTAGGATGAAAAACAATGGCACAAAAAAAACTCCAATAATGTAATTACCTGCAAAGCTCACACCTTACTCATTTAGGAAAATTCCAAAACCAAATGAAATGCTTCTATACTCTGCAGGGTCAATTTGCATGTTACTCTTGACCGGATTAAAAGGAGTAACCACCATGTTAGTTAGACTACAGCTTAGAATACCACCGACCGTAAAAGTAACTTAGAAAGTAGGAGAGTACATCTCGATCTTACTAGGCTCGCTGGGAGAGGGGACGACTTAGGAAGTTGGAGATGACATCACTATTAGTCATGAAAAAGGTGGGCTCCAAGGCTAAAGTATAAGCTGATGAGGAATTAAGGATTTCAAAGAGATCTGCCTTTATATAGTCCTTCTCTTGCATGGTTTGCTCGTTTTGATTCAGAGGTTCAAAAGTAATTGAAATAGTCACTCCTTGTAGCTACATGAATTGTGTGAACATAGTTTTAAGTTCTAGCATAACCTTCTCCATCCTTTCTACACTGTTTTGTGCTTCTAGGAATAGTTTCTAGTTCTTTATTTGTGTCTCTATCAACTTCCTCATTTTTTTCTCAGATTCTACGCATCTCAGTCATTTTCGTCGAGGAATGTATTCTCTAATACCAAGTGTTATGGCTAATATTTAGTAAAGAGAGAAATGAAGAAAAAAGAAGAGAGGGAGAGGGAAGAATCTAAAAAGAGGAAAGAGCAAGTATAAAAATTTAGAGAGGGAGAGATACACAACTAATTCATGTCCTTCTATTATTCCCCAAAATAGTTATTGCGTATTCAAATTTTATATGCAATATAAAGTCTTGCTGATGACAAAGGTCAATTGACGTTAACATGCTAACGGCTGAAACTTCACATGAATATGGAGGCATGTCTAGATAGCTGTTGGTCAAAAGAAAGGAGGACAATGTAATTCGTGTCGACAATGGGAAGAGAAACACAACGACGACAAACAAAGGTAACAACAATAAGTTTGAAAATATGGACAAACTTATTCTTGGGCTAGAATAAGGTTGCTTCGTAATTAGGATAGTGTATCCTAGGGTTAGAACAAAGCTTGTTTGGTTACAAGGACATACGTATTATAGTATTTGGATAAGGCTTTTTTGGGTACTAGATTAAAGTAATCCAATCCCTAGATTGGGATAGAGTATTTTAGGACATATTTCCAAATGAAATTTAAAAAAATTTCATGATTTATCAGAAAAGATATTTTTCTTGATCAAAATTTTGGAATTTTTTAATTTATTAATTAAGAAAAATGAGAATTCTTAAATAATTTTGAAAATTAGTTTTTAATTTATTAAGGAATAATTTTCTAACTAATTAAGAATTTAAATATATAAAAAATAATGTTGGACCTTTTTAATTAAATTAAAAATGTTTATTAATTTTAAAGATAGTTTCCTTTTATTATCATAAAATAGTGTTCTAATTAAGGAATTTTTTTTTATTTAATTAGATTGGAAATATATTTCTAATTGGTATGGAATTTCCTACTTGTTAAATTGTCAAAAGGAGTTCCTCTAAATTACCATAAGTAAAAAGTATAATTCATTGAAAATTATTTTGGTTAAATTTTTTAACGAGTCAAGATAATTAAAAATAGTTTTCAACTAATAACGAGTCAAGATAATTAAAAATAGTTTTCAACTGAATTTGAAAAGTTTTTTAATCAAATTAAATTTTGATTTGGAATATGAATTTAATTTATTTAGGAATCAATGAGTTTAATCTGATTTAGTTATTCAATGAGTTTGAAATATTATTTTAGATTATGAAGATCTATAACTAGAATCAAGAAGCTTAATATTACACACACACACACACACACACACACACATATATAACTTTATGTTACTTGAAATTAAATCCCTCGTTATAAATATAAAGTACATGTTGAGAACATGGATGTTGCCTTCAATTTTGTAAGAAAAAACTAAAGTTCTATTTATTGTTAGAATTTTGTTGAAAAAACTCAAGGTCTACTTTAACTCACAAGACTATCCTTTTATGCCAAGTTGGTTAAATCAATAAAATGAGAATCACAAAATTACTTACTATGGTATATGTAGCCTTTTGATTATGAATCATATGCATCTTGTGAAACTTGTTGAGTTAAACAATAACCAAAT